>OVBA01004608.1:0-22906 GCA_900406435.1 Lepidium aucheri
AATTAGTTGGTGATGGTGCATTTAGAGCTTCAATTTAGGTTGGTAATGGTGTATGAGAGAATTGAAGAAGATGGCAATTTTGTAAATATTTGAGATTTGAGACCTATTTTAGNTTTGAGATTTGAGACCTATTTTAGACTTTTTCATTGTGAAGAAAAAAAAGAAAAAAAAAGTTGATGGCAAAATCGAAATTATGGGAAAAAGGGTAAAATCAGAAAAAAAAATGTTGCAAAAAATGGAGGTTAGTTTTTTAATTGACCCAAGTCAATGAGTCAATTTTGCAACTACCCCTTAAATATTTTGTACCCATTTAAACCCATTTATACCCACTTAAGTATCTTTATTTATTTTAACTTATTAAACTAATCAAATAATATTAAAATATAATTTTATTTTTGTTTAAAGCCAAGTAAAATACCTCAAATCAAATAGTTCAAAACAGAGACAATTAAAAAAATAAAAACTTATTCATAAAATCTTATTATTACAACAAAATAACGATTGTAATAATAAGTTGTAATAAGTCATTTTGAAATTATTATCGACGNTATTATCGACGATGGTAAAGTTGAAAGTCATTGGAATCGAGAGAATTCTAAACTAATACAATAAAATCTTACAGAGAAAGAAGAAAATATATTCAAGTTATTTTCCCGCCAAACAATTTTTCCCGCCAAAATTTTTTTCGGCAAAATGTTTTTTGGTAGAAAAAATTTTATTTTGAAGAAAAATGTTTGCGGAAAAATTTGGCGGGAAATTTCTTTCGGAAAAATTGGCGGGAAATATTTTTTTCGAAAAACAAACTAAGAGTATAATTACAATATAAAAAAACCGAAGGAAAAATTTTGACATAACCTATTTTTGCAAATGAGTATGTATGAAAAATATTATTTATATTATTTATTTTTATTTTTCTATATATATCTAAATTTAACAAGTATATTGAATAAATAGGTTTAAATGCCATTTAATTTTACTAAAACCCATATAATAAATGGGTCTAAATGGGTAAACCCATATGAACCTATATAACATTTTCAGATATATGAGTCTAAATGGGTTTAAAACTATACAACTAACCTATTTATTAAATGGGTTTTGCCAACCCATATTAACATCCCTAGTCTATATAGTGTAGTGATTATGTATAGTTTTCAGTGTAAAATGTACTGTGTTCGATGATCATCAATGTATGATCAAACTTTGTTTTATTTTAGGCAAAGATTCATATTGGACCGGACCGACTCGGTCTATATTGATAGTGTGACCAAGTAGTTGACGTTGATTAAGTCGTATTGATAGACGTTGGTAACTTCCGTTTTATGGTAATTCTAAGTTGTGAACACCAAAGGTTCCCAACGTACCATATATATAGAGGAGGGGAAAAAGTTCAGGAGATTTTAGGAGCTGTTTTTGTCGCTTTGTGTTAGAAACTCTTTGTACTTTGTACTTTCAAACGAAACTCGAAGTAGTCAAGTAGGATACTATGAAACCGTCACAACCGTTATGTAACCGCATTATTGATCAAATCATCGCCGTCATGATCCAGAACCGTCCATTCGACGCCGTTCTCGCTTCTTCAACGGTTACGAATCCATGGACTCAGCAGCTTGTCTCCAATGTCCTCCGTTCGATTCCCAGATACTTCTTCATTTCACCACGATCCATCGGTCGTCAAAAAGGTTTTCGTCACCGGTCACCGTTAAAGCAGAGAAATCTCCATGAAGAATCACAACGACGTCGTTCTGAAGTCCTTGTTCTAGGTCCCGGTGCGCATATTGATCCTAAGAAAGTTTCTCTTGGGTTAATCAAAGCAATGGAGTTCTTCTTTTGGATTGAAATTTATTTCGGGTTTGATCATAATGAGATCACTTGTAGAGATATGGCTTGTTTATTAGCCAAAGGTAGTGACTTTAAAGGTCTCTGGGAATTTCTCCGGCAAGTGTCTAGAAGAGAGAATGGTCAAAATGTGGTCACAACGTCGTCTATAACCTGTTTGATGAAATGTCTAGGAGAAGAAGGTTTTGTGAAAGAGGCATTAGCTACTTTTTATAGGATGAAGGAATATCATTGCAAACCTGATGTTTATGCTTATAATACTATAATCAATGCTTTATGCCGAGTAGGGGATTTCAAAAAGGCTCGATTTCTGTTGGATCAGATGCAATTACCGGGTTTTCGATACCCACCAGATGTTTATACGTACACTATTTTGATAAGTTCGTACTGTAAATATGGAATGCAGACTGGATGTAGGAAGGCGATTAGGAGGAGAATGTGGGAGGCTAATAGAATGTTTAGGGAAATGCTGTTTAGAGGTTTTGTACCTGATGTGGTGACTTACAATTGCTTGATTGATGGATGTTGCAAAACTAATCGGATTGGTCGGGCTTTGGAGCTGTTTGAAGATATGAAGATGAGAGGGTGTGTTCCGAACCAGGTGACGTATAATTCTTTCATAAGGTATTACAGTGTTACCAATGAGATAGAACGTGGAATTGAGATGATGAGGATAATGAAAAAGATGGGTCATGGTGTACCTGGTTCAAGCACGTACACGCCGCTAATACACGCTCTTGTTGAGACTAGGAGAGTGGTCGAGGCTCGGGATTTGGTGGTGGAGATGGTCGAGGCTGGGTTTGTTCCGAGAGAATATACATATAAGTTGGTGCTGGATGCTTTGAGCTCAGAAGGAATGGCGTGTACACTTGATGAAGAGCTGCATAAGAGAATGAGGGAAGGAATAGAACAGAGATATAGAAAAGTCATGAAGATCAAACCAATCACGGCTCAAAAAGAGGTTGTCCGAAAATCGGATTTTGACAAGATTTACGTCAACCAGAATTCTGCTATGTAGGAAATCTGACTGGTGAATAATTCCTTGTCATTGCATGGGCTTTCATGATGCATTAGATAGTTTGATTGAAACACTGATTGTAGACTTAATTTAAGCTGGCATCACTGGACGATCTACTGACTAAATGGAGACTGATTTTTGGCGGCTGCACCATTTGAGAGCTGTTCAAATGTTCCTTGGATGTTTTAAGGAACTCAAACCTTGTATTATACTTTTGTAATATCTCATTGATACTTTTTGTTATGTGTTCATAATAAGACAGAAAAAGAAAAAGGGAACAGAATTTTGTACCAAAGAATTGGACTCTCATGAGCATTGAGCATGAACAAGCAGGGATTTCACAGTGTGTGGGCATGAATCCCCACCAAATGGTTTGTTCCACACTGCTACAGAACACCTACTCTTACTCAGACAAGCCTGCAAACATTCACAAGAACACCTTATTTGGGCTTCACGATTTTAGTAAACAAGTACAATTTACAGTGGACACTAGTAGCTTACTTTCTGTATAACAGCTGAGGAGTTGGGTGAGTGACAGCTTCCAATAGAATAGCTCCAACAATTTCCTTTTGGAGTACCATAGCTTGCAAACAATACCTTTGAAATTTTCCTGCCATTAGGACACTGGAGCTGAACCTTAGGCCTCTTATCATACCGGTGTTTTAGATGAATGTGTTCATTGCGGTTGTGGCCTTTTCTTTTCCAAGAGATCACAGGAGGAGGGTGTAAGTTGGTGACATGACCACAGATTTGGGTGATTGACACTGTGTCTATACTTATACCAAGAGGATTCCCTTCTCTTTCTTCTTCCAAAATGACTAGTAAGTTACTCTTGCGTTTTAATAGAGATCGCGGTATATGATACCTACAAATAGGAGAACATAACTTCAAAAAGTAACATCCAATTAGTATACCAAGATAAAATTCAAATAGGAGAGTGAACAAAATCAAACCATATCTGAGAAGGGTTCCCCTTGGAAGTATGAAATGAGACCCAGTACCGACCAATACTCTGGCCATTCACCCAAGCTTCTCCTTTTCCCATTGATCCTAAGTTCAAGGCCACCGGATCTTTCCCCTCTGGTGCGTCAAATGAGGCCTATAGGTATATTATGTTAGAGACTGAAGTTTAGAGTAATATATTGCTAATAGTATTATACTATTTTGTTCTTCTACCTTGTACCAAGTTAGAGGCTGGCATTGGGAGTCTCTGTACTGCTTCCACTGAATTTTTGCCGCCCCATTTTCCGTGTAAACATGGAATTTCTCCCCTTTCAACCCAACCTATAGAGCGATTTTGAGCCAGTATCAGTTTGCACGAAGGAGATAAGTTCTGTTGATAAATAACTCAAGAGTTTTACCTGATATCCCCAACTGTAGTTGTTGAAGTACACAGCATGTTTTCCAGTCAAAATCCTTACGCTCCGCGATCCATAAACTCTTCTTTCTAGATGTGCTCCTGAATTCTGTGTTCCACGATAATCCACGATAAACAGTTCAGAAAAGATGTACAAGTACTTGGTTTAGAGCAAATATTAAAGAAGTGCAGAAGAAAAGATAGAGGCTCACCGGTAACCCAGCCATTACACTGAGTAATGCGATGTTATTTGTGCCATTATTCAATGACACATTTTTCTCCAGCAAAAATCTATGCACTTTGAAAGTTCCGTGCCTAGAACCTAAAGAGAACTCAAATTTAAAGGCATTAACTTTGATAATGCCAACAACCTTTAACGTTGAGTAGGATGCAAAGGTACAAAAGCATACCTATGAATCTCCCATTGACAAATGCGTGTAGAACATGTCCAAGATGATTGACTCTAAGAACTGATGCAGCTCCTTCAGGTTGTTGAAACCTTTATAGCAAAAGAAAAATTATAACTTATGGAACCTTCAACCAGCCTATCATGTACTCCTTATCCTCTACCTAACGCGGTATATCTTACCAGATACGTGGTTTTTACCTGGTTATTTGCCACATATAGTCGGAAGTATCCTGTGTTATATTCAGGTGCTCAAGCAAGAATTCTGCTCTAATTGACGTTTCACTGAAACTCGGGATAGTTTCTGTAAATTCCTCCCACATGTGAGGAGAAGACAAATTTTGTCTTGTTTCCCTTGTTCTTGTGTTGTATTGCGCATTGACCTATCCACGCAATAATATACAAATGAATGCATCACAAGAAGCTGCATGTATGATAGTCTTGATGTGTAAGCTTACCTTCGCAGTGTTGAAGGCTACATTTTTGCAGTCTGGCAGGACACTTACAGATTTTGGAGACAAAAGATATGAAGAATTAAGAAACTGTACAGTAGTAGCGCATCTGTCTTGATTCACAAGTAAGGCAGCACATTGGTCTTCCTTCTTCCCAAACACAAAAGCCTGTTAAATAAGGCATAGACATCACTATTACAACATTCTCATGATATCAAACAGCAGAAGATACTGTTAGAATTTACTTACAGTTTGTAGCTTCCCCAAAGATGTCGTAGTTTGCAGTCCAGAAAGTAGAGGTTCTTCACACAACTTAACCGCAGCATGTAAGTCCTTTAGGTGTCCCCATTTTGGCTGCCTAAGTAAACCTGCAGCGCCAACCCATTATTTTGTACTTTTAGATCAAAGTCTAATGTTTAAGTTGAATGACTTGAAATAATACCATATTCATCAACTGGAGCCTGATCATAATAACTAGTGGTTACGAACTGTGAAGCATTTCTCCCAAAGTTTGTTCCTCCATGATACTAGCATAGGACAGTGTGAAATCATCATTCACTCTTGCATATCTTATACGTTAGATATAAAAACAGAGAGTAATAATGGAAATAGTACCATGTAGTAGTTTACAAAACTTCCATTCTTAGCTATGAATAAAGCAACCTGAAATGCTATATCCTCAGCTGACCTCATTAATGGTTCCTCACCATATGTTTGATAACTATACAAAGTGAGCAGCTGAAAGTTAACTCTATATCTGGGGACTGGAAAGTAAATAGCAATGTAGTGAATTTAAATGGAAACCATACAAACTCGTCCAGTTCTCAGTCCATATTGCAGGTTTGTTTGGTGAATTGGGTCCTTTGAATGTTTCTCCACATTGCCTCCCATTGCAAGCATTAATCTGATGCATTGTAGAAACAATAAGGTTACTGAAATAACAAATTCAGAAACTAAAAATGGCAGGTGATCTACATTGGATAAACGTAAAAACTAACCACAGGATCAGGGGCATCATCTTGCTTGCACATGACCCATGGCACTCCTGTCTCAAGCTCCACCGCCATTTTTGCCGTCCATTTAACATATGATTTCCCTTCTTGTCGAAAAGCTCTAGCTACCATCCCATACTCGTTCTCAATCTATTTTTCACATAATTATGAGATCAGAAAGAGTTAAATAAACAACTTCGAAAGAAACGTACATTGAACAAACAAAACTAAACCTGTGAGAGTATGATAGGTCCTCCTTGGGAAGCATACAAGTTTTCCGATTTCATCAGCTTAACAATCATTTCTGCATATCTCTTCATGTGATACTGCAAAAGAAGAAAGAAAAAAAAAAGGTATCCACATCATACCATAGAAAGCATGGTAAAACACTTGATTTCAGTAAATTATCACCTTGAATGGCTCATTATCTGTTCTAAAGACAATGCCCTGGACATTGTGCAACCAGTAAGGCAAACCCCTGTAATATATATAGAAAAACCTAAAAATCCACAAACCTGGTTTTATCTCGGATACTATACTAGATCTATAAAGACGGAAAAAGCTCACCCATATGACCATTCACCCTGGATAAAAGGTCCAATCCGAAGACAGACATATAAGCCTTGCGCGTGTATGTCCTTGATGAACCTCACTATATTTCGGCGTCCACTGAAATCGAACTGCAAATCGCAAAAGACATCAATCCTATTAACTTATATATACTCCATTCGTCTGTTCAGGTTATAGACACGGAGAGACTGACCTGGCCTTGTTGCGGCTCGTGAATGTTCCAGAACACGTATGTGTCAATTACATCTATTCCTCCAGATTTTGCTTTTGCTATCAAAGACGGCCACATCTGCATGTTCGACTTCCCATTACTATTTGAAGAAGATGAAAATCTCCCGCCAAATCATAAAGGCATAGAAAATTAAATGGAGGTATATTCTCAAATTAAAACGCTTGGGGTCGAATCAGACAATAAAAGCACAAATTGAAAACGAAATCAGAACGTTTAGGGTCGAAAAAGAATAATTAAAAAATAAGAGCACTTAGTCACACAAATTTCCACAAGTTAAAAACGGTCTAGTCTATATAAATTAGAAAAGACGATTTTATCCCTTCTTCTTCTCTCTCTCTAACGGCTCACTTATTTCGCCTACGCAACCTGTCGCCGACTCAGTGTGCTAATTCACGTGACTACTCGGCGCAATTTCGCCGGAAAATTGCAGATATAATATTCCGACGACGTAATCAACTATCATTAACGAAGAGAATTATGAAGATCAAAAATAAGAAGCTAGAGACGGAGAGAGAGAACACCTGAGGAGTGCTGCGAGTGTAGTGGATTGAACCGGAAAAGAGGATCTTATGCTTGCCGTCGATGATCAACGATCGGCCGTCGTAAGTTACATTTCCGGCGTCTCCAGCTCCGATAACCGCCATTAGAGTGAATATAGCTAGCGAATACCTAAACGTCGACATTTTTTTGTGATGTAAAATACTGACGTTTGAGTATTGTAGAGACTTTTATAGTTCCCGTTGAAAATAAACACTGTATCTGTCACCATTTATTTCCATTTTTAAAAATAATTTAATATAATAGAGTTTTTTTGTAAGCTGTCATCTGAAAGCCCAATAATGGTGACTCTAAAAGCCCAATAATAGTGATGAAGCCCATTATTAGGCCCAAAAAATGGTAAAATTGACTGGTTTCTTCAAAGCTGGTTAAATTAAACCGGATAGTCAACCGGTTGCAATCGAACCGGTTTGACGTCGGCCTTCATTCTGGTATAGCTTTGGGCATAAAACACAATATCTTAAACTCGAACCGAAACTAACCCGAAAAAAGAAAAATCGAACCCGATGAAATATTTAAATAAATCCTAAATTTATGTACCAAAAAATTAAATCCGAATCCAAATCCAAACTGAATTAAGATTCAAATAGATACTCGATATACTTTTATTAAACTAAAGATTTTTAAACTTATTTCTATTAATTTTTTACTATTTTTGAATTTTTATATAAATACCTGAACCTAAATCTGATATATACTTCAATCGAATCGAATCTGAAAAGTAGAAATACCTAAATGAGACTTAAGTTACTAGATCCGAAAATTCGAACCCTAAAAAAGCCGAAACCAAATTGAAATGCCAGGTCAGTGGTAGTTGAAAAAAATAGTCATCGTCAACGTATATTAGCACGTGTTGCACGTGAGACATTTCGCGCACAAAAAGTTGAAAACTTTTTTTTCCTCTATTTGGAATTTTTGATTGAATCACCGAAATCCATGGATCGTGTTTTAACTTCCCGTTTTGATACTCTCTCCTCTTTCCGATACAGCAATAGAAGTTCTCTAGCCATCACTCGACGGTTCAAGCCGGCGTATATTTGCGCGAAACGAGCTCCGATTGATGGAGTGAGTGACGAGTTGAATCTGATCGCTTCACAGAACTTAGATCAAGCTCCAGCTCGAAGGCTAGCTCGGTCTGCTTTTGTTGACTTGCAGCTTCAGCTCGATCATTGTTTGTTCAAGGTGCAATTCAATTTTCATGACTTCCAGTTAAATGTGACATAATCTCCTCTCTAATCATCTGAATTTGGTTACAGAAAGCTCCTGTAGGGATCAGAACAGAAGAGGTAATAATACTGAATTTAGTTTATTTAGCTTTTTGCTTGTCTGTTTGAAGGAGATACAAAGTCAAAAGTAGTTGTAAGAATCTTCTTTGTTGTATTATTGTTAGTGGTATGAAAGAAATTCTAAAGGGGAAGAAGTTTTCTGTAAGAGCTGGTTGCCAAAATCTGGAGACAAAATCAAAGCTGCAGTGTGTTTTTGTCATGGCTATGGAAGCACTTGCACATTCTTCTTTGATGGTTCGTTTGATATATCTTCTTGTATCATTAGTTTAAAGTCTTTTCTTTTATTATATGTGGGAAAATTTGCGAACACAGGAATAGCAAAACAAATAGCAGGATCTGGTTATGCTGTTTATGCTATAGACCATCCTGGTTTTGGCCTCACAGATGGTTTACATGGTCACATCCCAAGTTTTGATGATTTGATTGAAAATGCTATAGAACAGTTCACCAAAATGAAAGGTATCTAGATTGCATATGTTTCTGCTTTTGTGTTGAATTTTGCTTTTGGGTTCTTCCTTAAGTGGTTTGATTCTTAGGGAGACCTGAATTAAGAAACTTGCCTTGGTTCCTGCTCGGTCAGTCAATGGGAGGAGCTGTTGCCTTGAAAATTCATCTTAAAGAACCTCAAGCTTGGGATGGTCTTATCCTTGTGGCTCCAATGTGCAAGGTAAATCAATACCAGCATGACATATTAAAGGAACTATTGCATTCCCTATGATATAATTGGTGTATCGAAGTCTGTGGATCAAATCTGCAAATACATCTTTAGTTGCATCCATACTTAATTCATATTTGAAGTACCTGACCTTGAGTTGCCTCAAGATTTCAGAAGATGTAAAGCCTCCTCCATTAATCTTGAACGCGTTAATCTTGATGTCAACATTATTTCCAACAGCAAAGCTCTTTCCAAAGCAGGATTTGAGTGAGCTTTTCTTCAGAGACCCGAGTAAAAGAAAACTGGTACTTTCTCCTAGTTTTTCATCAGAAAATATCCTGAAGCATTTTGCTGACTTTCTCTTGGTTCTCTGTGGATTTAGTGTGAGTATGATGTCATTTGCTATGATGATCAAACACGTCTAAAAACCGCAGTGGAACTTCTAAAAGTGACTAGAGAAATTGAGATGCAAGTTGACAAGGTTAGACATAGAACCAAAGAAAGGAAAGTTCTAATCATACACAGGCGTGTCTCTAGTAACGTCCATTCTTTGTAATTTGCAGGTCTCATTGCCACTGTTGATACTTCATGGAGCTGCTGATAAAGTCACAGATCCCACTGTGAGCAAATTCCTTCACGAGAATGCAATCAGCCAAGACAAGACTCTAAAACTCTATCCAGGTGGCTATCATTGCATTCTAGAAGGTGATACAGACGAAAATATTTTCACAGTAATCAACGACATAGTTGCTTGGCTCGATGCTCGCGTCGCTCATTAGTATAGTGAGATTATATCTCCACAATCCTACATTTATTTGTATTCTAATAACTCACGAACATCTGTGATTAATTGCATATGGAATATGAATTCACAAACCTTCTCCCTTGCTTTCTTAGCTAGTGCCGTTAGTGAAACAAAACCGGTATGCACAACAATCCACTCGGCTAGCAAGTGAACGAGTCCAGTCTCCCGGTGAACCATAGAACGAACCATCACTTCTACACCTTGATCAAGTTGTGGTACCTACCTGCACCGGCTTAAACTTCTTATGGGCTCTGAGACCATTTTCTCATGGATCCTGAGACAATGTATTTTTCGTCACACCTCCTTTGAGCTGGCTCTGGCAGCTACATTGATCAAATAAGTAGTGTTTGGGGATGACCCTGAATAAAAACACTCTGAACTTTTGTATGTAGTGTTAATCAAATTATAAGATGTCTATACTGAAAGCACTAAATCTCTCAAAATGAAAGGAGAAGAAGGAAAAATGACCCATAAAAGATATAAAAGTCATCCTGAAAGCCCAATTATGTAGGCCCAAATAGGCCCATTATTAAGATTATAAGAAAAAAAGAAAAAAAAAGTTTAGAATCTAGATTTTCGTCCAAGCCAGTCCTAAATTTGTATTTGGTTCATTTCCTGCTCGGATTTCTTCTCCGTTAGGAAAACTCTTAAAGTTTCACTTTTTGAGCCCTAATTTCCTGATGTCGGTAAGTGTTACTTCCCGATTTCTTCTTCGAATTTTTAACTTTTGTTCGTTTTGCGCACTGATTGATGTTGTAATTGAATTATGAATCGATCGACATTATGGCGATACAGATCTTCGAGTACAATGGAAGTGCCGTCGTGGCTATGGTGGGGAAGAACTGCTTCGCTATAGCTAGTGATCGGAGGCTTGGTGTGCAATTACAGACCATTGCTACTGATTTTAAGAGAATTTCTAAGATCCACGATCATTGCTTCATCGGCCTTTCCGGTCTCGCCACCGATGTCCAAACACTGTAAACTCTCGTCACTAACCTTTTTTTTATATTTCTATTGAAGTGAATTACAAAATCTGTGGCTTCGTTTTTATTTGTATTTGTGACTGAAGGTATCAGCGACTAGTATTTCGTCATAAGTTATATCAGCTTCGAGAAGAGAGAGACATGAAGCCAGAAACTTTTGCTAGTCTTGTATCTGCCATTCTTTATGAGAAAAGGTAAGTAATAGTTAACTAAATGAAGCTGGTTTCCTATAAGTTGTGTTGGAAATGCTGTGGCTAAGTAAGTACCAACTTCTTCGTTTTAGATTTGGTCCATACTTGTGCCAACCTGTGATTGCTGGATTGGGGGATGATAACAAACCCTTCATTTGCACGATGGATTCGATTGGAGCCAAGTATGCTCACACCCGTCATTTGGACCCCTTCAATTTTATGTTTAATGCCATTTACTAAACCTGATAGTTGTTGGCCTTGACACTTGTTATCCATAATGCAGGGAGTTAGCTAAAGATTTTGTTGTCTCTGGAACTGCTTCAGAATCACTATATGGTGCCTGTGAAGCTATGTTCAAACCAGATATGGTATGTACTTGTAAAAAGTTTCTTCTTTATTACATGAGCAATGAAGCCCAAATGCTTGTATTGCTTAGAGGACTGAGAAATTGGTTGATTTGGTGGGAATATTTGATTAGTGCATAATGCTACTCACACATGACGTGTCTCCAATAGTTTTCTCAAGTATATTTTCATTTGGCTTAGGATCAGGGTGTTTCACTGAGTGCATTGACTTCCTTTTCATAAGTCTGTGCAAATGAAGTTTCAGATTCAAGGTCATCATTCCAAAAAAGTGCATTGTAAACAGAATATTGATGAAAATGCAATACAATATAATAATTCAACTCAACATATTTGTTATGCAGGAAGCTGAGGAATTGTTTGAGACAATTTCACAAGCACTTCTCTCTTCAGTAGATCGCGACTGTCTCAGTGGTTGGGGAGGACATGTCTACGTTGTGTAAGCTTTGTTCTCTTCCTCGTCTACTTCATCTTTTTCACATCTTGCCTCTTATGCACTTGTATTATATATGATAGTAACATGCTTTTGTGCTATTACTGTCCAGAACGCCAAATGAAGTGAAAGAGAGAATCCTGAAGGGAAGGATGGATTGATCTGACATCAAAGATCTGCTTTGGTCTAAGTTTGGTTTGCCCCTTAGTCTGGTTAATTAGAAGAACAATACTAACTTTTCCTTCTCTGAAACTGGATATTGTTGGTTCCTTCTCTTGGATGTTTCATTTTCCATTCATAGAGTTCAAAGAAAATGAAAAATAGCACTTGTTGTATTGTTCACCATAATACTCCACCATTTTATGTACCTTATCTCTTGTTTAATTTTATACCTTATGCTCGTTAGCTTTGAGAATTTGGTACTAAATAATTTTATACATTTTGTAGTTTGTTTTTTTGATACCGGCAAGGCTATGAATTCCCTTCTTCGGTTCGGTTCTTTTGGTTTCCAAAAAGTGGTAACCAGTAGATACTAACAAAAATTCGGTTTGGTTTTGGTTTTAGTTTCGTTTTGTTATGAAAATATGGTAACCAATGGGTACCTATTAAAATTTGGTATGGTTCAGTTTTGTTTTCAAAAATGTGGAACCAAATTAGTACTAAAATAAAATTAGTTTGGTACCAAATAGTTACTTTTTCAAAAAGTAGCTAAAAATATTTCAAAACTTATCAAATACCCAAAAAAATAACCAAGAATATTTTAGTACTAATTGTTATTGGTTCATATTTGGTAACTTTCGATTCTCAAAATTAAACCGAACCGAACCGAAAATTGAAGTTACCTAAAAATTAAAACCGAATTTAAAATTTAATATCGAACCGAACTGAAAACTCAAGTTACATAAAAATAGAAACCAATTGGTTCTTATCAAACCAAACCGAAATTTTCGGGGTAGTTCGGTTTTTCATTTCAAGTTATTATGCCCATGACTAATACAGGCAATCAAATCATGTCTCGTGTTTATACTTTTAAAATTTTCTAGGATTATATTCGCGTTATAACGCGGGATCTAATTATTTTTCAAATTTTATTCATTTAGCTTGTTAGACTCGTGCTGATATTTTGGAATATTGTTTTTGAGATGTTGATTCGATGATTCTAACCCAAACCAAAATTGATTTGGATTAGAGGAACCATCTGACAAAATACTCCCATAAGTCTTAAATTTATGTATCCAAAAAACTAAGCGCAAATCCAAACCAAAACCAAATCAAAAATCAAATTTTATCTTTTTAGAATATTTTATACCTTATGCTCATTAGCTTTGAGAATTTGGTACTAAATAGTTTTACACATTTTGTAGTTTGTTTTTTTGATACCGGCAAGGCTAGGAATTCTGTTCTTCGGTTCGGTTCTTTTGGTTTCCAAAAAATGGTAACCAATAGATACTAACAAAAATTCGGTTTGGTTTCAGTTTTAGTTTCTTTTTTGTTCTGAAAATATGGTAACCAATGGGTACCTATTAAAATTCGATCTGGTTCGGTTTTGTTTCCAAAAAAGTGGAACCAAATTAGTACTAAAATAAAATTAGTTTGGTTCCAAATAGTTACTGTTTTCAAAAAGTACCTAAAATATCTCAAAAGTTATCAAATACCTAAAAAAATAACCAAGAATATTTTAGTACTAATTATAATTGGTTCCTATTTGGTAACTTTCGGTTCTAAAAATTGAACCGAACCAAACCGAAAACTGAAGTTATCTAAAAATTAAAATCGAATTTAAAAACGAATACCGAACCGAATTGAAAACCAAAGTTACTTAAAAATAGGAACCGATCGGTTCTTATCGAACCAAAACGAAATTTTCGGGTCAGTTCGGTTTTTCATTTCTAGTTATTATGTCCATGACTAATACTGCCAATCAAATCATATCTCGTGTTTATACTTTCAAAATTCACTAGGATTATATTCGCGTTATAATGCGGGATCTGATTATTTTTCAAATTTTATTCATTTAGGTTGTTAGACTCGTGCTGATATTTTGGAATATTGTTTTTGAGATGTTGATTCAATGATTCTAACGCAAACAAAAATTGATCTGGATTAGAGGAACTATCCGACAAAATACTCACATAAGTTTTTTAAATTTATATATCCAAAAAACTAAGTCCAAATCCAAACCAAAACCAAATCAAGAATCAAATTTTAGCTTTCTAGATGTTTTTATTATTTTTGTTTGTAATTTTAAAATTTTATATAAAAATACCTCTAAACTCAAACTCGATCTATATCGACCAAACCATATCCAAAAAAAAATCTGAATAAGTCTTAAATCAAAATAACCAAAATATCGAATTAGAAGAACCGAACCCAAAAAAATACCATAAATGGGTCTTAAATCTATGTATCAGGAAAACCGAATCTAAATCCGAACATGATCCTAATCAAAAACCAAACTTGTAACCGATATATTTATATTAATTTTGTTTTTTGTTATTTTAAATATTTATTAGTTTAAAGTTTTTATATATAAATTTGTAACAAAATTTAACTTACGTCTATTTTTAAGGGTTGTTACAAACTATATGTTAACTTTATCATAAAGTTTATAACACGGTCAAAATGAAAGTGTCTCCCATTTTAATATATAAGATATATAATTATGTTAGGCCCCGCTGATATTTTGGAATATAGATGTTGATTCAATATTTCTAACTCAAACCAAAACAGATCTGGATTAGAGGAACCATCCAACAAAATACTCACATAAATCTTAAATTTATATATCCAACAAAATTAAGTCCAAACCCTAACCAAAACCAAATCAAGAACCAAATTTTAACTTTCTAGAGTCTTTTATTATTGTTGTTTGTAATTTTAAAATTTTATATAAAAATACCTCTAAACTCAAACTCGATCTATATCGAACCAAACCATATCCAAAAAATAAAAATATATGAATAAGTTTTAAATCAAAATAACCAAATACAGAATTAGGGGAACCGAACCCAAAAAATACCATAAATGAGTCTTAAATCTATGTACCCGGAAAACCGAGTCTAAATCCGAACATGATCCAAATCAAAAACTGAATTTGTAACTGATATATTTATATTAATTTTGTTTTTTGTTATTTTTAAATATTTATTACTTTAAAATTTTTATATATAAATTTGTAACAAAATCTACCTTGGGCCTATTTTTAAGGGTTGTTACAAACCATATGTTAACTCTATCATAAAGTTTATAACACGGTCAAAATGAAAGTGTTTCCCGCTCTAATATATAAGATATATAATTATGTTAGATCCGTGTTGATATTTTGGAATATTGTTTTTGAGATGTTGATTCAATGATTCTAACCCAAACCAAAATTGATCTCAATTAGAGGAACCATCCGATAAAATACTCACAAAAGTGTTAAATTTATATATCCAAAAAACTAAGTCCAAACTCGAACCAACACCAAATCAAGAACCAAATTTTAGCTTTCAATAATCTTTTATTATTATTTTTTGTATTTTTAAAATTTTATATAAAAATACCTCTAAACCCAAACTTGATCTATATCGAACCGAACAATATCCTAAAAGTAAAAATATCTAAGTAAGTCTTAAATCAAAAGATACAAAATACCGAATCAGAGAAGCCAAACCCGAAAAATACCATAAATAGGTCTTAAATCTATGTACCCAGAAAACCGAGTCTAAACCCGAACCTGATCCAAATCAAAAACCGAATTTGTAACCGATATATCTACATTAATTTTGTTTTTTTGTTAATTTTAAATATTTGTTAGTTTAAATTTTTTATATATAAATGTGTAACAAAATCTACTTTAGGCCTATTTTTAAGGGTTGTTACAAATCATATGTTAATTTTATCATAAAGTTTATAACACGGTCAAAATGAAAGTGTCTCCCACTTTAATATATAAGACTAGAATTATATCCATGCAATAATGTGAGATTTAATGGTTTTTTCAACCCATGTTTATTCCCGAACTGGATACAACCCAAATTAGAAGAATCAAATCTGAACCAAATCCAACAAAATATCTCAATGGGTCCTAAACCTATATATTTAGGAAACCGAACCGGAACAAAATCAAGAACCAAATTCTAGAGATGTTTTAATTAAATTTATATTTATTGTGGATTTTCATATAAAAATACTCTAACCCTTCGATCTCTATCAAACCGGCCTCGATCCAAAAAATAAAAATAATCGAATAAGTGTTATCAAAATAGCCAAAAACCGAATTAGAAGAATTAATCCGATAAAATACCTTAATAAGTGTTCAACCTATGTATTCCAAAAACCGAATTTCAAACCTGAATCGGAACTAGATCAAAAATCGAACTTATACGTGATATATTTTAATTTAATTTTAAATTTTTAGAGTTTTTCCTAATTAGTTTTTGTTAATTTTAAATTTTTACATAATAGTTCATAACCAAACTCACTTTTTCTGAATCTATAAAGCTATATTGAACTACGACTTGATTCACACACTCTCTCTTGTTTCACTGTAGATCGTCGTCTTCACTATTTTTCGAATCAGATCTGAATCTCAATGTCGGGGTCGGCAGCCGGTGGTCTGTTTTATATCGGTGTTGACCCCTCATTTTTGTCTCGCCGGTGCTGGTGCTTTTGTTTCCTATTTTCTAGTCTTGGTGTAGGTGTAAGCGGCTGTGTTTGGGGGGCTTGGCTCGTCGGTGATTTCTTTCGTCGGTGTCGTATCGACTATTGTCGGAGCTGGTTTCCGGTGGCTTCTCCTTGGGACCGGTGGCTTCTTTCAAAATGGATCGTCTCAGATCTGAAACTTCTCGGTGGTGTTAGAGCTTCGATGAAGTTTTGTTTTCTGATATGCCTTTCCTTTCTTTCTCTCTACTTATTTCTTTGTTCTATAAATAGTTTATGTCACATGTGAGCTTGAAATGGTTTAGGTAGGTCAATTGGTTTTAGATTCTTTGGTCCTGCTTCTCCTAGGTGTTTGTATGGTGTCCTTGGCCGTTTTTGATCGGATGCGATTCTCTTTGAGTTCAGTTTCTGGTCTAAGGATGGTACTCTCCTTGTCTCTACTTTAAAGACCTCGATTGTGGTCTGATCTCTTTGGGTTACTGTTAGGCATGAACCAGTCGTTTGTCGATCATTGCTTTAGTATTGTCATCGACTTTGCCACTTTCGGCTTGATTTGTGAGACCCTCAAACCGTTTCAGTTCCATGTTTGCTATTGGTGAGGTAGTCCAATTCTCTATGGGAGGTACCGCTTATCACTTGAGTTCCAATTGTCTGGTGGTGGCTTCGTTCATCGTTTGGGTTGTTCGACATCGAGTCTTTATCTTAGTTGATTGTTTCTGATCATTTTCTTTGCTTCTAATTCAGTTGTTTCCCTCTTTTGGGCTTTAGACTCTGGGGAATTCAATTTGTTCTGCCAGCTTTAGATCTTAACCGATTTGTTTCGGTTGTGTTTTTATGTAATTCCACTTTTTATATATAATCACAAGAAAAAAAATCAAACTCACTTTAGTCCTACTTTAAGAGTAGTTATAAACTATATGTTAAATTTATCATAAAATTTATACCACGACCAAAATAAAAGTGTTTTCCACTTTAATATATAAAATTGATAACAAATTTTGGTGATTAGCAAATATTCTGGGCACAAAAACCTAAACCGAAATCGAACTTAGTTACTCTTTCGGTTTCGGTTCTTGTCTAAGTAACTGAACGGTTTCAGAATTGATTAACTTTTTTGTTTGGTTCGCTTAAAAACATGATCCTGAACCAGCAACATAATGATAAGTACGGAAACAAATGAAACAATGATGATCCTGATGCTGATGTTTCACCATCGTGAATGACTTGCATGTTATGTGGCTTTGGATTGAGCCAGAGCGTCCAAGTACAAACGCATTAGCGTTTCGATGATATTCAAATATAAAAACGTGGCATGTGCACTAGTTCTGATCGTTACACGAATATAAATCAAAATCCTGCCGACCTGAATTATTTATCTTGGTGGGTAATCATTTATATAAAAAGTTCTATTGCAACAATCATTAGCGATGCTCGTAAATTCATGCATCTAATTATTCTGATTATAATCCGACGAACCATTCACAACTTGTCACGTGTGTAAACCTTTGCGTTTCTTTTGAGCTTTTTTATCAGAAAAAATTCAAACCCACCAAAAATAAAGGGCGGCAGAACTTTACATTGCGGCTCAACGTGGCAATATATGCAAACATATAGTATTAATCAGGTGGCAATTGCGGCTCCAAGTCACTATCTTGTGGACTCCATTAGAGAATATGATAGAGTTAACTAGCATTAACATAAATTGGTACATATATATCGACAAACTTTATTACAATATAAAAATATTATTATTAATTTATGACGATATATAAACGAATATAATATAAGTGTCACAAATAAATATTAGTAGCAAAAATGTTATAATATACTTGTGACGAATAAATGCAGTAATGTTTTTCTCACAAATCGTTACAAAATATAGATATAATAATTCGTAACAAAATTATATATAAACTATCGCAAATTATTAATAACATTTATAATTACAATACAATTGTCGCAATAGATCAAATATTTTCTAGTGAAATTCTATTTATAATTCAAAATTTCTGAATTCTTAACTATTATGTAAAGCTACATGCTTTTTAGAATAATTGTATGAAAAAAACTAGAAAAATAGTATTTAATTATAGAGATTTATTCAAATATTTAATGTTTTATTCATATTTCCTTGATTAACAGCTGTGATTTTGCCTTCTCAACATAAACATAAAAATGTAGATTTCGTACTATTTATTTCCTAACCATTAGATGGAGTCAAATTTTCTAAACTTTTTTCTTGTTAAAAGGTTTAACTTGAACTTACGATCTCAAAATAATTTTTTTTTCTACACTAGACTGAAGCAAATTGTTTTACAAATTTTTAATAATATCACATAAGATTACCACAATTTATTATAATCGAATTCTAATGGAAAAAAGGGAAAGGATGACATATGAGATTTCCTTAAACGTGGAAAATAATTACAACGAAATAATATAGAACATTAAATTTTGAAAGCAGTATCAAAGTCAAATGGATAAGAAGAATATATGCGTATTATTTTAAAATTACGGCGGAAATAATGTATATTAAAGTGACAGTCATATAATGATATGAATACATAAATAAAAAAACTTTAATACTAATACTAGGAGTTTTTATCTTTGTAGTAAATGATAAGTCCACTAAAGATAAGCATATTTGCACAATCATAAATCGAATTTTCTATCTATATTATGTAGGAACTTAACTACTAGATCGGTTAGTTGTGATCCATTGTTAACAACAAAAAATAATACAATGAGCATTGCTAAAGAAACGTTAGGCGCTAATGGAGGAGTGATCTTCCGCCTAGTACCTAAAAAGACTAGTCCAAATATAGACAAATTTAGATGGTTTAAACAGTTTTTAACTAAATAATATTTTTTTATATATTATATATAACACAAAATAAAAAATTATAAGAATTTACAAGATTTATAAAAATAAAAGTTAAAATTTTGTTTTTAAATTCTATAATAAATAATTGATGTTTTAAGCATAAATTTACAATATATATATATATATCAACTTTATTTAATTTTATATAAGATTTAAATTGAATTAAAAAACTGTAAAACATCTAGACCGATTAATCTAGGTCTACCTAACGTCTAAACAACAACCACTTAGGGCGATTTTTCAAACACTGATTAGGAGTAATAAAGATTTGAAAAGAACAAAAGCTCAAAATCTCATGAAAATCAAAATGAGAAAGATACGGTCAACGTTCGGTCTCATTTTAAGTCAAGTAAATAGACGCGTGTACAATCAAACGTGTCAATACTTATCACTCTTTACCAAATTCAAAATGCTTAAGACCGCTACATGTCCAAATAGTCTGACGTAAGCAATGACAAAACTTACCTACTTTAACATTCGCCACGTGTCCTTCTCCATGAATCCCTCCACTACATCTTAACCGAGATTCAATTTCATCATCACAAAGCCCTTGTCTATCCGCCACGTGTCCACGGTTTTTGTGTTATATAGTCATCTCTCTTCTTTGCTTCAGAAGTTTCAAACATCTTTCTAGTTCTTTCTGTTCTATAGAAACTCCAGAAACAATTTTTTAAAAAGGATAAAAGGTGAATTATGATGAAATTAGGGACTGATTTGCAATTTCCACCTGGATTTAGATTTCATCCGACGGATGAAGAACTTGTTCTTATGTATCTTTGTCGTAGGTGTGCGTCGCAGTCAATTCCTGCTCCGATCATCACTGAACTCGATTTGTATAGATTTGATCCTTGGGACCTTCCCGGTACGGTTTTCTTATCCTCTTAAATCACAACCGGTTTATATAAATCGGTTTGAGAATTAACAATTGAATTTCGATTTTACAGGTATGGCTTTGTACGGTGAAAAAGAATGGTATTTTTTCTCACCAAGAGATCGAAAGTATCCAAACGGTTCAAGACCAAACCGAGCAGCTGGTACTGGTTATTGGAAAGCTACAGGTGCTGATAAACCAATTGGTCGTCCTAAACCGGTTGGTATTAAGAAGGCTTTAGTGTTTTACTCTGGAAAACCACCAAATGGAGAGAAAACTAATTGGATAATGCATGAATACCGGCTTGCTGATGTAGACCGGTCGGTTCGCAAGAAAAATAGTTTAAGGGTGAGTGATTATACGTTTAAACCGAAATTTGAATTTGATTTCAAACCGGTTTAAGCTAACAGGACGTGTTTTTGAATTTCTGATTCAGCTGGACGATTGGGTATTGTGTCGTATCTATAACAAGAAAGGTGTAATCGAGAAGCGACGGAGCGAGATCGAGATCGAGAAAGAGATAAAGCCTATGAACAACACGTGTCCACCGGAATCTGTCGCCGGCTCGATTTGCTCGGAGCAAGTGGTGTCACCGGAGTTTACGAGTAATAACACACGGTTAAGTAATGCCCTGGATATTCCGTTTAATTACGTAGATGCCATCGCCGATAACGAGATTGTTTCACGGTTATTTGGCGGGAATCAGATGTGGTCCACGACGATGGATCCACTTGTGGTTCGGCAAAGTACTTTTTGAGTTGTCACGTGCAAGTTTATAGATAGTGGGAAGTATCATTGTCGTTGACACGTGTCAATCTGTCGATTTGAATTCGCTAGTTGGACCAGAAGGTATAAGATGGGTTGGGCTTTTACTATAAATTTGGGCCTTTGTTTTTTTTTCTAAATTTATTAATAGCAGCCCAACTACTTTGTATTTTTTTCCACAAACGATTCTGATATAAGAAAAATTACAAATTCATTTATAATCTGTAATGCAATTTTTTTCAACAATTTGGTAGACAAATTTGAATCAAACTCCTTCAAGACAAACGCAATATTCTAAAGTTGAATTCGGGTGAAAAGAATAAAAGAATGAGAGATGATATTAATTATTTGACCAAAGGTAATTGAATACTTTACATATCTAAACAAAATGGTGTTATCTTGTCCGAAGTTTTGTGGTCGAGGGACAAAGATTCGAAGTGTTGTGGTCTGGTAACAAGAGTTTAGGTGTTATTATGCTTGTGGGTTAGATTTTTCAACATTTGAAATTAATTTACAATTTTATTGGACACTTTTATACAAATATAAAGTTATTTAACGACTCATTTAAATATTATTTGAATATTTAAGAAAAAAGATTTATCCATAAACTGCTAAAATATACTTCACACTATTCATAAGATTTGGGAATTCCTAAATTATAAAAAATAAAGTGGTGTTATCTTGTAATTACAACAAAATTAAGGTAAACTTTTAACTATAAAATGAGTAAATTGACACTTATTTGTTCTACTAATATTTTAGAAAAACCCACTTTCATGAATTGAATTTTAAAATGGTAAGTATTTACAAAATGTATATAAAAATAAAAATGGGAAGATAGGCGCACTTGTATATTCTGAAATCGAATTCTGTCGGTTGCATTATGCATGAACTTGACTAATTGACGGATCAGTTATGGTCCAATATTGTTGAAAAAAAAAAAAAATAGAGAAGGAGGCTCGAGATCCTATTTTCAGTGACGACGTCGTATTGGAAAAGTGTCGGTAATGGTAGGGACTGACAGATACAGTCTTATCGTTGCAACTTGCATTCAAACAAAACTCATTGTTAGCTTTAACTCTAATTTATTTGTTTTGTCTTTTTGTATATTTATTTGATTTAGACACGAGTTTACCTTTTTCATAATAAACCAAAATATGATTAATATGAACTGTTCAGGTTAAATCGTGTTCCAGCTCAACACATCATTGTATATTGAAAACGATGGGTTTGAATGGATTGCAGAAAAAAAGCAGATTATCTGCATTTTAGGGTTATCTGTATTAATGTCATCATTCACATACTTTTTCTTGCCGTAGAAAAAAATAATAAAATATTTGTATCTGCAAGCAGATCAAAAAATAGAAGAAAGAAAAGATATGTACCTTTTTTCCTTGGTTCTCCCCATCTGCATTCCTTTTTTTTTTGGCAAAAAAGTGTCCAAATGTTTTTAATTTATTTGATTCATTATTCAATAAAAACACTCCACAAAACTTACCACTCATACTTTCTCTTGTGGTGTCATTCATTATTTATTTATCCTCCTTATAATACATAAAAAAATTTGATTACAGAAAAACTAAAAAGTTGTGTTAATAGTATT
>OVBA01004609.1:0-22904 GCA_900406435.1 Lepidium aucheri
CAAACTTATGTCCTATTCTAGTAATTAACCCAAAATTTTGCCTTATTCTAGTAAATCACCCAATAAATAAAGTATACAATGTATTTTTTTATCAACGTAGGGCCATAATTGCCGGTCTATTAGCTAAGTTCCTATATAATATAGGCAGTCTGACTCAATTTCTGAATGTATGAGTGTGTATGCCTTTAGTAAACTTACCAACTGTCACTAAACAGACTAAATGTCACCTGCATATACAATATATACTTTTATGTGAAATTTTAAAGAGTTTTTAAAATTGTATATCTTATATTTAAGAAAATCTAATAGCTATTTAGATTTATTATCAAAAGGACTTTAATTTGGTTTATTATTTCTCATGTTGTTTATGAGCCACATATAAAGGCCGAGCTGTGTATAATAAGAAGGTAAAACTGTCATTATATCACTCCGAACATAAGTTTACATCAATATTGACCATTTGTTTTCTGGTTACAAATCGTATGTCAATATTTAATAGAAGACTAATATTTGCAAATTTTAAGTAAAAAACTTATGAGAAACTATGTTTGTTTTATATATATATATATATATATTATAAGAGATTAAAATTTAATAATACAAAAGAAAACTAGATGGAATATATATATTCCATCTACCATAGTGGAAGCGTCCGGATTAAGACCTCAAGACAGACAGATCCACAAAAGAACGTGGTCCTCAACCTACGTAGACACTAGATAGACTCCGTATCATTCTTCACTCTTAATTGTTCCGCATCTATGTTTAGATGATATTACATGCAATATATATATATATATATATATATATACTCCTATTTATATATTTTCCTAATTGATATAGTAATAAAAAGTGTTTTAGACAAAAAAAGAAAAGAAAAAACACTCTAGTTGAGTAGTTATGATTTTCTTGTTTTCTTTCGGTTCTCTCATAAAACAACACATGAAAAAACTGTAAGTAAGTAGTTGATTTTTTATTTCTACAGCTTTTTTTCACCAAAGTTTGACTAAGACAATCTTTTAACCTTGTATTATATTATTTGGAGTTTAGGGGATTTGAGTTATGTTGATCTAATTGTTACAAAATAATACACACTCAACTGGTATATAATTCTACATATAGAAATGAAATTTAAGTATAGATGAATGTTTCAAGTGTTTGGTTAGGTTTCTCAATGTCATGTTCTTAGCCATGATTGTAATAGAAAGTGGACGGGTGATTCTAAGAACGTTCCGAATAAATTGAAGACTCTATATTGTCACGTTAGCATTACTCTCTACTTCTTTTTTTCCATAGTTTTATTAATTTTATCGCACACCTATTGAAGTCATATTGTCTTTATAGTTTTTATCTCTCTTTATGTTACTAAACATATTCTCTATTTCTTATTCTCCACATTTTTGTTGAGAACTACTCCATTTCTTCTCCTATGTTGAAGCAAACATCCACTTTAGTCTTTAGGCCTTTTATCTTCCTTACCTTCCTGTCGTTTGGTAAAACCTATAACTATGTATAATTTGTGTGTGTTTTTAACATGTAAATGGGAAACATCTGAGTTGCGATGAATTCTACTTTAGTCGAAAAAAATTCCGTTTCACGCTTGGAAACGATATTTACTTTCGAATCAAAACCTTCAAAAATGCTCCATCTATAGAAGCCACAATTAAATCGTAAGTTCCATACAAGATTGTTATTGCCGCTGTGTATAGCGTACATGTAAGCCAATAATATTGTAAGTATAATATCGTATCACGAAACTATTGGAGTTGGATTTCATGCTTATTCTTATATATTTTGATTTTTCGTTGCTTGACACGAACATAGACTTTCCTATGACAGATTGTGTCGACACTGGATACTTTAGTTTGTCAGCTAATGTTTGACATGATAGTCGCTATCAGAATCATTGATCTCGTGACGAGGTAAGAGATATATTCAACAAGAGTTGTTAATTTTCTAAAAATATTCCATTTTCTAAAAATATTCCATTTTATGAATTTTTGTCAACATATTATTTTTTAAAATTTGTTGCAACGTGTGAGCATAGTTCCCAATATCCGTTACAATGTGAAAAAAATTTGTGGAGTTAAGTTTTGGATTTGGTAGTATGTTGATAACACAGAGTTTTGACCTCATAATCCTACTACAAGTACACAATAAATGAAGTAATATAGAAGGGATCGAATCTACGAAAACCAAGTAGTTATACTATCAATCTCTAAAATAGACTTAAGTTTAGAAGAAATAATATGATGGTTATGGTTGAAATTAAGCTAAACAAAACAATTAAAATTTAAATAAAATAAGCATCAAGTTTAGGACAATCACCAGGAAATTAGGATCATGAACCAGGACAGTATTCATGGCATACCTAACAACAATTCTCGAACACAGAACATAGATGTATAGAAAATCCTCTGTTGTGGCATCAAATACTATATCTAGCAACATAGAATTCTAAACTATTGTTTGAAACTAGAGTTCTAAATACGTATTAACAAGCAAATTCGATAAGTTCACAATTTGTCTTAATATCAACTTTCATTGGCTAAGGACAAACTGATCAACTAAGTTCTTTCGAGCATCTAACAAGCACTTTTAGTCGATTAAAAACCTAAGATCATAAGCTAGGTGATCAGTCTAACCTAAACATTAAGACTAACATTAGATGAAGAACACAATAGATATAAACCATATTTGGTCCTAATTCATTGATTCTCTAAAATCCTTAGAAAATACTAAACTTTATTAAAGAACTAGTTAGACATATTATTGAAAATGAAAGAAATAGATTGAATTGAAAAACAATGAGATTGCAATAAGAAATCAGAAGGGTTCAAAAATCTTCTCCAAAGTTGCAAAGTATGAAATCTTCTCCGTAAAACTTACAAAAAGTAAAAGAAAAGTGGCTGCTGTAAATTATGAAAAGTGTGTACTTAAAAGTAGTCAAAAACCTAGTTCTAATACCCTAAAGTTTGATATGATATAACTTAAATCAAACCAGGAATAATATAAAAAATTTGCGGTTTCTCGCAAGACCCACCCGGATACGATCTATCTTCAATAAAATTGTCATATCTTCTCAACCATTTGTCTAATTGTCCTCAAACCACCGCAAAATGAAATCTAACTCATGTGGCTATCCTGTGTCAAAATATTAGCTCGATCCAACTATGAAAGGTCTTTCAAAGAAAACCAAAATTCTGACACATCTGCCTGATTCTGTATCTTCATATGTTCGTTTTTACTCAAAACAACTCATTTTCTCCCAATGTGACCTATGACCTGAAAATACTCAATAACGGACTAAAAGACTCTATAACACACACTTTGACTCAATAAAATATACAAAATAAATGTTAGAAAACGATAAAAATACAGTTTATCAACTCCTCCAGACTTTATCTTTTGCTTGTCTTCAAGCAAACAGAAAAACCAAGAATGAAAAAGAAGTTTGATAACGCTAGAACTCATTCCATCCTAAAAAAACCACATAAAGATTCCTTGTATTAAGCCACATGAAAGCATAACTAACAGAATCAAGACTACGATGTAATTCCCCCAGACTTTATATTTGTCCCAAGCAAACTCCATAATTCTCCATACTGACCTCTTCATTAGTTAAGTGATGTCTCATCGAGGGAGTATCGATCAAAGAACACATGAGCTCTTCTCCAATCACAACCTGATCACACAGACTATCTTCCTTGTGATTTCTTTCCTCTCCTTACTCTCATTCTGACATTTGATATCTCCTTACTTACCTAACATATCATTTTATTTTTCCTATCGATTGATCTTCCTTGTTATTCAAAGGTGTAGGCTTCCTAAACATCGCTTCCACCCTTGCGTGATCATTCTTTTTCAAAGTAAAATAATGGGGTCATTGAAAATTTTCATACCCCTTTACTTCGAAGGAAATCATAACATCTTTTGCTTTGGGTTCCTTGTGTCAAATTTCTAGCATGCATTACTTTGAAAATTTGAGAAAGGAAAACCATACTCACACATATAAGTCTATTAGGACTAAAGAGAGAACCATATCCAATGCATTCCAAGCCACAAGATGAGAGAATTAAGTCAGGTTGGGTGCGAAGTTGGTATAAGATCCATTGAATACCTAAAAGGACATGGGTAATTGAGAAGTTGCACAATCTCTAGGTTTTCCAATAGTCATAGATTCATGTCAAGCTCGAACCAATGGTCACTTAAGTTCCTGGGCATTCGGATTGATCCGTCTCCAAGTAGACTGATCGATCTCAATTGCTCGAAGATGAGGATTAATCGATCACGAAAATGGGATCGGTCTCCAATTAATACAACCTTTTCTCCTATAGCTTGGATCGATCTTGTTATGGACCGATCAATCTTAGCTGTCCAACCTGATTTTCCTTCCAGAGACGAACAAAAGCAAAAACAAACAAATGGGTGAAACTAAAAAATACAAGGAAAAATATAAAAACCTACCAGTGGGGTACCTCCCACCAAGCGCTTGTTTATATCCATTACCTTGACTTATGTCTCAGATGTTAATCATAAGAATCAAAAGGTTGGGCCAATGTACCCGTGGTCCTTCTCCTGTTAGGGTATGAAAGAAAATGTGCAACATGGCATGCAACTATCCATGGTAAAGACACATATCTCACATCAAGAATGTTTACCACAAATACAGCATATATCTTGGAATTTTTCTTGATAGTGAGATGCTCATGAGGATCAAATGCATTTGATGAAAAAATAAAGTCAATTTCAGGTTTAAACGAATTAATCACAATATAGTCAACTTCATCTTCATTAATCATGTAAAACACAATATTCTCTTTCCTTGAATCTATCTCAACCTTAGGGTTCTCTATCTCATTCAAGATTTTATCTACATCAAGCACATTCCCTAGATAAGATTTTTGAAGAAGAGATCTAGATCCCTTAGACATTGAAAGCTTAAACACGAGATCATCAACATTTAAAGCACATAGATAATTAATATCAAAGCACACCTCATGGTAATCTCTAGCAATCTTCTCTACTTTTACGATATCTTGTCTTTGAGACTTATATATAAATCATAGCATTCATCAATGAGCTTGGGAGTATGAAAACTAGAAGCTACATCTTCAATGCAGGGCAAGTAACTACCCTCATAATCATATATTTCAAAGGTTGAGTCAAAAATACATTCTAGTTGGCATGGTGGAACCCAATAAATTACCTCTTCGAGCATATATGCTACCTTGAGCTCAGATTTGTGAGCTCCGTTCCTTTCAGTGTTGCCTGATATGATATAAGGTTCATCATGATCATAATCACAAGATCACTCCTTTTCAATGTTGTGTTTTTCTTGCAAAGCTCACCCAACTCCACCCTTTGTTCCCGTGTGAGTACATCTTAATCAAACAGTAGCTCTTCATTTGGTTCATCTTGAATGTATTCATCAAATATGGCATTATTGTCCATGGCCATCAACTGTAAGAAACAACTAAAAGAAAATGGCAGTAAAAGTTATCTTAGACTAAAGTTCAGTCTTAGATCAAAATGTAACGTAATTGGTCCCGAGTAATAGCGCAAAAAACTTGATACACTCAGGATTTTCAACCCTAGAATCCTATTGCAAGTGTACAACAAACGTAGTAGTATAGAAGGGATCAAATCCAATAAGAACAAGTTGTAACACTATCAATCTCTAAAGTGAACTTAAGCTAAGAAGAAATAATAGGGTGGTTGTGGTTGAAATAAAGCTAAACAAAGCAATTAAACTAAGTGAACTTAAGTAAATAAAAGCATCAAGTTCAGGGCAATCATCAAGAAATTAGGATCATGAATCAAGATACTATTCATGGCACAATTAACAACAATTCTCAAACACGGAAAATAGATGTATAGCAAACTCATTGTCGTGGCATCGACTACTATATCTAGCAACCTAGAATTCTAAACTATCATTTGAAGCTAGAGTTTGAAATACGCATTAACAAGCAAGTCTTATAAGTTCACAATTTGCCTTAACATCAGCTTTCGTTGTCTAAGGACAAATTGCTCAACTAAGTTCTTTTAGGCACAAGAATTTTTGGTGAGTTAAACAACCTAAGATCATAAGCTAGGTGATTAGTTTAAACTAAGCATTATGACTAACATTAGATGAAGAAAACAATAGATATAAACCATATTTGTTCCTAAAAACACAAAGCAATAGATTGAATTGAAAACATAATGAAAATGCAATAAAAAATCAGAAAGGGTTCAGAAATCTTCTCCAAAGTTGCAACTTGCAAAGTATGAAATCTTCTTTGTGAAGCTTACAAAAAGTTATAGAAAGTGGCTGCTATAAATTATGAAAAGTGTATTCTGAAAAGTAGTCAAAAACCTAGTTCTAATACCCTAAAATTTGTTCCTGTACAACTTGAATCAAACTGGACATAACATGAAAATTTTCCAGCTCTCTCATAGGACCCGCCTAGATACGACCTATATTTAATAAAATTGTTATATCTCCCCAAAAATTAGTCTGATTTCCCTGAAACCACCGCCAAATAAAATCTAACTCTCGTGGATATCTTATGTCTAACTTTTAACTTGATCCAACGGTGGAAGGTCTTTCAAAGAAATCTAAATTTTTAATGCCTCTGTATGATTTTATATCTCCATATGCTTATTGTCACTCAAAACAACTCATTTTCTCTTACTTGTAACCTGAAAAGACTCGATAACGGATTAAAATGCTCTAAAAGACACACTTTGACTCAATAAAATACACAAAATAAAGATTAGAAACCGATAAAAACACAGTTTATCAGTTGTCCAAATAAAGAATAGTGGATTTGATTTTTTGCCTATGTGCAAGATTGTTTGGTCTTATTATAAAAAGACATGTAGTCACCCATTTTGCTTTTGCCAATTACAGAAGAATTTTTGTTTTAAACACATGCTTTGGAATATTCCAAGCAAAGAAAAGAATGAGAAGTTACTAGGGATGCTTATAGATGAAGGTATGGAAGAGTGATGATATATTTTTACAGTGTACTTAGGTCGACAAACATATGTATTAGCTTATAGCTGTTCCTTAGTAGACCACTACTATCATATTTGTCGAACCTTTTCTTCTAAGCATCAAAATTTTCTTTTGTTTTTCGTAACTGCATTAATTATAAGGCTCTATTTTTCTCTATTAGCGACCTTGATTTATTATTTAAATTTTCTGTTGTATTATGCAAGTTACATAGTGGAGAGATATAATATGTAATTTTTCTATTTTACGAGTTTTGGTAAATATATTGTTCTTGGGAAATTTTCGCAAAGTATCAGTGCAATTCACAATATCCGTTGCAATGCTTAAAAAATGTGGATTTAACTGTTTGGTCAAATTTTCTGACAATGTGGTTTAATTATAACACGTTTGGTTTTGCCAATTGCAGAGAATTTTTATTTCAAACACATGCTCTGGGGTCTTTAATGGACATAGTGGCGTTCACTGTTGGGTTTGTGATGCTAAAACTTGAATGTCAAACAATTACAAAAAACTATTAACACCATTGCTCACTTTGCTTGGGTGTATAAATCTATTTCTGCATTCTACTTCATGAAATAAAACTCTTTATATTTAAATCTTGTAGGCCGGCTGATGAACAAAAATGTGTCGTTACTAACTACTTTCATATTTATTAGATGGTGTCTCAAAGAGCAAAATAGTGGTTTAGTTTGTTTACTTTTGGAATTGTAAAATCTTTTTAAGTTTAATTGTTGTTCATGTCATAGGGAAATGGAAACATTGTAAAACTTATAAAAAATAATATTATAAATATAATTTATATATAAAAACTTTCTCTTTTTCATATTTTCAAATATGAAAAACAACAAAATTTCACTGATAATAATAAAACAATTTTTTTTTTGGAAAATAATATCTATGTATATTTATTGAACAAATATCAGGCGTAGCCTGGTACAACCCTTTATATTAACTAAATAACTTGTTAGATGTTTTTTTAACAATTTATTAGACTTTATCTCAAGTTTTGATTTATTTTGTATTTCTTGTTTCTCGAATGCACTAATTCTCTCTTTTAAGTGTAATATATAAAAATATTTTTTGACCTCTAAAATGGAGTTTCACATTGCAATACGTCAAATTGGTTTGATTATTCATGAGGTAGACATAAATGAATATATATATATATATATATATANGTATTTTTTTATTGTCAATCTTATCGGTATGAATCTAATCTATGATCTAAATCTCTTTCTTTAAAATCTCTATTAATATATTTAAACTATAGGTGGGAGAGGTCGAATTTTTGATGTCAAGTCATTAACTAACTAGATAATCATAATCACCAAACTAGAAATACATTTTATGTGTGAATGCACCTTTTTCTATTTTTAAATAAAATTTACTATATTAAGTTAGTATAGTGGGCTAGAATGAAGGATAATTAATAACTAAACGAATTTAAAGCTTTATACATATCAAAACACCTAAAATTTGTGGAAGTGGTGCCTCTATAAAACGAAATTTCAGGTGATCAATAACTAATATTAGATATGTGTGAATGTAACTTTTATATATAGTTGTAAGCAATTTGTCAAAAGGTTTAGACACCATCAATTTATTTTAACATTGAGTATGATAAATCCAGTTCGACTTGCGTTCATAACATTTTTCTCCATTCTTTTGTTAGGTATGTGTTACGAATCTGGTTCTATTTTCTTTTCAACAAGAAAGAAATTATAAATTGGTTTGAATTTTTGATATTTATATACTATGTAAAATATCACTAAAACTTGATTACCAATACATAATTATATAATATTAAGGTTAGTCCATTTAATGTCAAATCTATGTCAAACCAAAAAAAAATGATTAGAGATCATTAAAAAACATGTTCTTCTAAGATATTTATTAAAGTTTATATTTTTATCAATAATTATATCGAAAATACTCAATACATAACTTAAAATTCCAAACCTCTAATATCATCATGTGGGCAACATAACTCTATGGAGTCGAAGTCAAATTCTGGTGGAGAATACATCTTTTTCTCATAAACATTTTTCTCTCAAAATTTACACTTGTTATAGTTAATTTAATAATTTGTTATGTATGTTCACAAAATCAAAATTTTTGTATTCTATTTAGACGCTAAGACATGTATTTTAAATATTCGAATAGCAGGAGTATGCGTACAAGGATCTGTAGATCAAACAAAAGCAAAATTAGCGTGCACTGAGGTTTTACCTACAAATGGAAAGTGTGATCGAAAAAAATGTACAGAAGAATGTTGGAAGACCAAAAAAATTGGTATGTGTCTCCACGGGACTGGTGATAAATGTAGTTGCATATATCCCCCACCTTGCAAGTAAACTATCTTCCATTTTAAATAATACTCTCCTCATTATTATAAGAGGATCATCATAAAAATAAGTCGAGTTTTTCTTAGTATGGTAGTTAGAATATTTTAATTAATAACTATAACATCAGTAGTTCAATCTTTTCACTACACTTTACAGATTGGAAAGAAAATTTAGAGAGTGAGTTTTAAGTTGTGTATCGAGTCTTATTGATTCAATTGTTAAAAAAATAACAATAATAACAATTTCAATGTTTGTATTTTAATCTTGTGATACTATTGTTATACTTTGTATTCATTCATACTATATGCGCTTTTATTTTACAGAGAATTTTTTAAGAATACCTTTTTTCTACCTATTTTCAAAAATATATTTGCCAACTTTTGTTTTTCAAAAATACTTCTTAAACAGTTCAATATTTGACATTTTCCCTCTTCTTCTACTCTCACTAAATTGTCATCTTCACAAATTTTCTTCTACTCTCACTAAATTGTCATCTTCACAAATTTTGGCGTTTTGTGGCTCCATTCTAGCATCCGTTTTTGGTCTGTTTGCATGATTCAAGACACTTTATATACAATGCAATGTCTTATATATAATTGAGAACTAAAAGTTCGTTATTATAAAGAATATTTCGACGTAATATATATTTATATATATATATATATATTGCTAAGAATTGTTGATGATTTATAAATATTACAATAATACAATTGTCACAAATATATATATATATATATAACCAGAATATCACAATACTTATAAATTATGACAAATAAATCTTGTAACAATTTCATTATAAATCGGTACAAAATAATCACAATGACTTAACTACAAATAAACTTGTGCAAAAATCATATATAAACGTCACACATTAGAATAGCNACAAAATTCTATCATAATCACTCCTTTTTTGTAATTATCCTTGGTATCCCTTCACCATTTTCTCAGTTGCTTCTATTGTTCTCTAGTAAATTTATGTTTCTCTTATGTTATATTTTCACCATCATGTAACCTTCCATTGCATTTTAATAAAGAACCATGTATAATATATATATATATATATATATATATGCTTAAAAATAGGCTACGTAAGAATACTAACCACAAAATAGCCCCAAAAATTCAAATAAAAAGAGTTAATTACAAAAAATACATTAAAATTTTATAATCTTATCAAAACAGGCAGTCAAAGGCATGTTTAATATATAAGATGTTTTTCTTGTGATAAAAAGATAATATTACCTTTGTCTTCTTTCTTCGATCTTTTGACTCTCGCCTAGCCTCTCGTTTTCTCCTTAGCTTTTCTAAATTTTTTCTATATGAAATTTCCATTTACTCTCTAATGGTGAAAGCTAAACCCTACCTTCCTCACCTTTCATTTGCTCTGCTGCCACATCTCTTTGAAAAACTATGGACATGAGGATTTGGATTGATCTCAGTTTTAACCTCTTAACGTCGGATTCAGTGTTGTGATTTTGATTCTCATGTCCTTCACCGTATTAGAATCTTGATTTCTATCAGACTCCTACATCAATCATTCCATTGTTGGCTTCAAGTGCTCTAATCGAATTCGCTCTCCGGTGTTAGTCTTGTTGGTTGGGTATTCTCTGACGGCTTTGAGAATTGAAAATATTTGCAATCAGGAAACAAAATTAGTGGAGACGTTGATGTTTTTTGTTGCATGAATCTTGAGTTTTTCAATGTATCTTCGAACAATTTCTTCTTTGAGATCCTTTCTTCCGTGATTGTTTGGGTATGTGATGCGGCTAAAGAGACAAGCATAGAAATAAACAAAGTAAACCAGAATGAATACAGAAAGCTAGAACACTATACCAGAACTATGTGTTGTGATCCATTTTATCTTTTCTTTTAGTGATTCGTTTTAGTTGTTGATAATTAAGAATTGATCAATCTAATATTTAGGAAACTATCTTCTCCACTTCTTTATTTTATTTTCCACTTTTTCATGTTTCCATTATATTAGAGTTCTAACTCCATTAGTGTATTTTCTTCTTCAATTAAATGCAATGAAAACTAGAAAAGGCAATTGAGAACAAAAACTATTAGTGTTTTAGTTATCTTGCAACAATTCTGTTCTAATGCTTTGACCAAAAATAATTGTTATCACTTTGCAACATCTCAACATTTTCGTCTACTATCCAATGATTTCAATCATAATATTTCCTCTTACACAGAATTCAATTCTTTGAATATCTCTGGTAATCAATTCTTACATTATTGCTCAAAAGTCTCCAATACATATTATTGGTAGCTGAGTTTATGTGAGATAACAGTGTTTCACTCCTGCGCAATCGATCATGTGTTTCTTATTCTAACATTTGCACAAAAATGTTAGGTGTGTTTTGGATGAATGACAGAAGTGCCTAAAATTTGTTATTTTCAGATTAAAAAGTGTCTAGTTCTCATTTTGATAAAAACATGTGGGCACAGTAACTATTTTCATAAAACACTCATAAAAAGATCAAAACTAGCCACATTTTGTTTAACCAGGACCGTATAGCGACATATTTTTCGGTGATTTTTTTTTATCAAATAGTGGCTACAAATTTTTTTTTAAAAAACCACAACTAGTCACACTTTTATCCTGCTATAACCCTATAGCTACGACAGTTGTTATGGAAAATTTAGTTGTTATATGGTCATAGTTAAATAAAAATGTGGCTAATCGAAGTTTTTTTTCTTCTAAATTTTCATGGTTAATTAATGAATTTTTGTGGCTGTTATGTAGCTATTACTTGGCCACAATTTTATAGTTTATCAACGTTTAGTTAGAGTAAACAACTTTTTGATTTACTTTGACCAAATCCTAGTGAGAATAAAACTTTTTCTGGGTGTGCTCGTGGAAGAAAAGAAAATGATCTTTTAAAGAATGTAGGTGTCGAGTTACTTTCAGTCTGGTGGTTAGGATGATCCAGATAATGATTCAGGGCATCGGGGTTCGATTCCTCCCCAGTACACTAGTAAAATTAAAAGGGATTTTAAGGTGTGGCTAGACCATGGATCGGACCTTATCGATCCAGTTATTGACAAAAAAAAAATGTAGGTACATTTAAATTGGAGTCGTAGCTTGTTAGATGCATAGGAGGAATTAGTTACGTGAAGAAGCTAATTAGGTGTGTTTAAATGCTCGGATGTCTAAAATCTGAAACCTGATCCTAGTGGCTGGCTAGTGGTTTGATTGCTGAATACCAACCAATTCATGATATAGAGTAGTGTTTTTATTAAGCATCTAGAGGATCCTTTTCATAGCTAACAATTACTAATTTGTTTCTCAACATTCCCTATTGTTATTTACCTTTTTATAGACTTACTTATTCCTAAACTCTGTCCTACTCAGTAATACCTATTCACGATTAATAAACAATCGAGAAAATGTAGCTCTTCATCTTTTAAACATTTTAATAAAATTTGTATCTTCGTTTTAAATGATTTTTACCCAAAATAAAGGATTTTTAATCGAGGAAATGTTTAATTTATTAGCTCAATCTGTTTTTGTGTAAACACCTATTAATCAAAAATCTCTGAGAAAAATACAAAATAAAAATAAAAAATAAAAATACATAGCAGTGAAGAAGTAAAAAGCTGAACAATGCAAAAGAAGTCGCAGAAACTAGACTGCAGTGAATTATGGGCTTCAAAGAATGACACGTCCTCCCAATTATTCTCTTTTTTTTTTCTTTTTTTTTAAATTAAGAAAATTATACTATATTGTATTTAATTCAAATATATAATGATTAACATACCAGAAACTATAATAATTGAATGACGTCGTAAATATTAAAGGTTTGAACCGAATTCACTACCACAGATCTGGTACGGTCTAAGTTAGTCAGGCCCATTGACTTTACGCGACGCGCTTTCACAAACGCAGGCGCGTGGAGGCGAACTCAGTAATACCCTTTATTATTATATAAGCCGTTACCATTCTTCTCCATACCCAAACTCTTTTTTTAATTTTTTTGGTGATTAATAAAAATTAAATTCTCTGCAAACTAAAATGAACTAAGCAGAGCAATTATTCCGACGATGAACGATGGGCTTTTTTGGGAGACTATTCGGGAGTAAAAAGCAAGACAAATCAGCTCCGTCGAAAGATAGACGGAAGTGGAGCTTCATTACCAGATCTTCAAATTCAAGCAAGAGAGCTCCGGCGACGACGGAAGAGGATAACGGTTTAGATGCCGACAAACATGCCATAGCTGTAGCAGCTGCAACTGCCGCGGTGGCGGAAGCAGCTCTTGCTGCTGCTCATGCGGCGGCGGAAGTTGTGAGACTCACTAGCGGAAACGGCGGGAGAATCGGAGGAAGCAATCGCCGGTGGGCTCATCAGAATCTCGCAGCTGTGAATATTCAATCCGCATTTCGTGGTTATCTGGTTAGTTTTACTTTCTTTTTCTTTTTTTTTTTTTTTAATTTTCTCTAAGGTTGAATTAATTAGTTCATAACTTACACATTCAAATTTTTTGAATCTCGAAACTGTTCTTCCCTCAATTTATCTCTCCGTTAAAGGAAATTTCCTTAAATTCTTTAGCTTTAGTGTAAAATAACTGTCTCAGCTAGTTTTTTTATCTCCATTCCCAAATTCGAAATTTTAATTTTGTTTCTCTACTCAAATTTATTAAGAAATAGAAACAATGGGCAAATTTTGTGTGTTTTAATTTGTGAGGAGGGTGGGTTTGGTCCGAAAGAAACAGAGTATAGAAGAAGACAAACAAATGTGAAACGAAGAAGATTCTTCGAAACTCGTTACACTCTGCCGACACTATTTTTAGTGGTTATCAATAGTTAAAAATTGCCATTATATTTTGAAACCTCATTTTTTTAATGAACACTCAAAATTTTTATGAAAACTTTGATCAGAATTTCGAAATGAACTTGCACATTTAGTGTTGGCGTGAATCATTTGATTTTTAGTTGTAAGATGGGCCAAGTTCTCTTCTTTTTTCACGTTATTTTTCGCTTTTAGAATTCTGAACTTGTGGAAATAAATAACACTAAATCAGTATTTTACAGATGGGTTCTTTTTAGCTTTAGTAACAACTTTATTGTTTATTTTCCCAGCATCTTTAAAGTTGAATTTTCTAGCCAAAAACTATTAATCTTTCATCTTTTGTTTTCGCTTTATCTAAAAGTATCATTTTTTATTAACCCTTTTTCAAGTTCCTACCACTGAATTGTTTATCAATAAGAGGTTAAACACGGAATTTGGAGATTATCTATGTCGAATTAAATTATGTAATTTTAAAGATCTAAGAGCATGTGCAAAGGTGAGAAACTCATTGAGTTTCTCACTAATATAATATTATTATTTTTTACATAATTTAATTTGAGAATCCCACATTAGCTTTGACATCCATTGGTAAGAAACCCATCAAATCTCTCACTAATATAATATTAATAAATATAAGAATATTTGACTTTTTTTATCACTCATCTATTTTATAACTACACAAATGTACTGTTTAAATTTTTTTTGAGTATTTTATATTGAACTTAAAATTTTTATTTTAATATTATTTTTCTCTTTATTAATTATTAATACAATTATATAATTTATAATAAAAATAATTAAAACAATAATAGAACCGATAATGATGATAATATAATATCTCTTATAATTAAAAATAAAATTACAATACGTAAATTCATAGAAAATAGTACTTAAAACATTACAAAGCACAGATAACATATCAAATCAGATTAAATATAAAATTAATTTAGCTCTACTCTTCTCTTGGCCCAAACTTTTGCCATATATATGCTCAACCAAATCAACTTTTATCATATTTTTAAAAAAAAATCTCAGGATTTTTATATAATATAATATTATTATCTTAATTATATTTTTAATAACTAAATATATATAATTTAAACTTAACCATAATGGATCTTGTTAGATAGATAATTTTATTTTAAAATTTGTGAAAAAATAAAAAATAAAAACTAATAATATTTAAATACTTTTAATTAGTTTTTAAATTTTGAAAAATTAAAACTATTACAAAATAACACAAACCACTTAAAAATAGACATGTGTCTCATGAGAGAGAAAAAAGAGGGGTTCTCATGGTTTCTCAAATGAGAACCGATTCTCACCCCCTTTTAATAAAAAAATATATTTTTTTAATTTTTGATTTATTTAATTGGCGAGAAACTTGGAGAAAATCCCCCAATGTGGTGATCTAATATGTGTTGTTGAAACTCGACCAATGTGAAAAGAAGAACTCGTGTGTGGTCTATTTGACCTTGAGACATACTTTTGCGAAATGGTGGGCTCTGTAATTACTAAATCTAGTTTTTGGTACAAGTCGGAGTGGTTGGGTAACTAAAAGCAAAATAGAATAATTTCATATACCATAAATCTCTTTTTATCACTTTTCTTTTTTTCCTTTGGGTTTAAAATTAGTTGGCAAAACTATGATTATGTCTTCAACAAATTATTAAACTCACTTCAAATGTTTTTGATTTTTCTCACTTTCAAGCAAACTTAATTTTGATTAATTTTTACTTAAAGTTGAAATTAATAGAGTCGATATTCATTTTTTTATGTAATATTATTTTGAGACTTTTAACAAAAGATGGAAACCTATGTATTGTCGATTTATTGTCGGATTTGAAGTTAAATTGTTTGTTAACGTGGAACAAATATTCAGGCGAGGAGGGCACTGAGAGCACTAAAGGCATTAGTGAAGCTTCAAGCATTAGTGAGAGGACACATTGTGAGAAAACAAACTGCAGATATGCTTCGAAGAATGCAGACTCTGGTTCGTCTTCAAGCTCAAGCTCGTGCTCGAGCCTCTCGTTCTTCTCATTCCTCTGCTTCTTTCCACTCCTCAACCGCTTTATTGTTTCCATCTTCGTCTTCTTCTCCGCGTTCTCGCCACACACGCTGCGTTTCAAATGCTGAGGTCATCTCCATGGACCACCGTGGTGGTTCTAATCGCTTAGATTGGTTAGCAGAGGAAGGCGATGACGAAGATAAGATCCTAGAAGTAGATACATGGAAGCCTCATTTTCATTCCAAACCGCAACGTTTAGAGAGAAACAATGAGTCCCCAAAGAAAAGACAGCAAATTCTGTTGGGTCCGAGAAGTACAGAGAATAGTCCTCAAGTAGGGTCAAGTGGGTCAAGAAGAAGAACTCCTTTTACGCCGACATCAAGAAGCGAGTATTCTTGGGGATCTAATAACTATTACTACTCGGGTTATCACCCGAATTACATGGCTAACACTGAGTCTTATAAAGCTAAAGTCCGGTCACACAGCGCCCCGAAACAGAGAGTTGACGTCTCTAATGAGACCAGTGGCTACAAGAGATCTGTTCAGGGACAGTATTACTACTATAAGGCAGTTGGGGACCAGAGTTTAGATGTTGGAAGTGCTGGTTACTACGAAGGAGTTTCTGATCGATTGAGTCGGAACCAAAGCGCAAAAACAAGGATGCATTCTTCGTTTCTTGTTTAGATTATGGTTATCTTTTCTTTTCTTTTTTTTTTTGGTTTTGAGTTTGGGAATTTTCCAGGAGAAAAGGTAAATCACTGGATATGTAAATTATTGTTAACAAGTTTCGATTGCTTTCCAAAGAAGAAACTCAAGTATGGTCTCTATATTTGTAATTTGTGTTCAATCAAGACAAAACAAACTGCTTTGATCCAAGTAAATCCGGAAAATTTGAGTCAAAACCGAACTAAAATCAGACAAGAATTGTGAGTATCATACGTCTTCAAGATAAAAGGGTTTTAGTTTGCTTGAATACTAATAGAAACTCAAGTGAAACATTCATAATTTGTTAAGTATGATCAGTTGGTATTAAGACGTCCCTCTACTTCATCAAAGTCTTGCCCTTGAAAGATTTTACTGCCGTCATTGAATGCTAAAATAGAAAATAAACTAATCAAATTTGATAAATAATAATCTAGGGTCATAGTGTAGACTGTAGTAACTTACAAAGTGCAATCGGTGTTAGGGTCGATTGTGAAACCCAAAACGACGCCACAGAAGCCAGACAAAGTAGAAATAGCCGTGGCATTGGAGTTATAGACATTAATGAGATCCATGAAGCATTTACAGAGCCAACGTCTCATCTCCAACGTATCAGAGTAAGCCCCAACCACCGTCATTGCGTCGCAACAGCTAGAACCGGGTATTGGATCCGAATGCCTGTCATTCACAAACTCTCTGCACGACGATATCAAAGTTCCCACCACCGCACAATCTGCTGCGATTTCTACGGTGGCTGAACATGTCGCCGACAGTAATAAAAAGAGAGACATTAACGACGGAGATAATGGTCTCTTCATATCTTTTGATTTCTTTATTCGTCCAAACTAGTTAGGACATTTATGCTTGCTTCACAAGGTAATGTTTATCGACGAATTAAGACCAAAAGACCAAAAATGAAGAAGATAAAAAAGGAGTGTTTCTGTGTGTTTGTGGAGTTGGTTTGCAACAGAGATTGTGTGAACGCCATGAGGTTTATATGAATAAAGAGTTCGAGTGAGATTTTGAAGATAATATGCAACTTTCTTTACCCTAATATGTTATGTACGTTTCAAGCGAAAACATCACTTGATACTCAATACATATGAAACAGAATGAGTAATAGATTTCAACTAAAATTTGCAGTTTTTATTAAAACTCTTAGCTTTATCTATGAAACCGTGAATTGAAGTAATGTTAGTTATAAACTTATCTATAATGGACATTTGATCCTATTGTCTTAATGGACATTTTGCTTGCTCATGTGATCGTTATTACTTTCTGATAAGTGTACCACATCGATTAGATAGAGAATTAGGGGTTAGTGCATAAGTACTAATAGGTTCTCCAACTAATACTTTAAGTTATTGGTTGGATATGATTTATTGGGTTTGTGATTGAGCTTAAATTTCCAATATCAATTGGTGCGGTGAGTGTGTGTTACGGAGATGAGTCCGAGGTGGCAACCTGCTTGCACCGTGGACGTCGCAGGTCTAATGGGCAGGGTATTAATAAGTTTCCAACATCGATAAGATAGGGAATTGGAATTTAGTATATAAGTACTAATGGGTTCTCCAACTAATAGTTATTGATTGAGTATGACTTATTCTCCAACTTAAGTTATAAGTTAGGGAATTAGGCCGAATCACAAGCCCAATAAGTCATACCCAACCACTAACTTAAGGTATTAGTTGGAAAACCCAATAATACCTATATACTGACACCTAATTCTCTATCTAACCAATGTGGAATCTTATTAATACTCCGCCCATTAGACATGTGACGTCCATGGTGAAAGCAGCTTCCGATCTCAGGCGCCTTATCCCCCTTGGACTCCTTTCCCTACCTGTTCCAAGACTTCACCTTGCTCGTAAACCTATGGGGGGGGTGTACGATCCACGCTCACCACACCAATTGATTGGGAATTAGGCCCAGTCATAAATCCAATAAAGCATACCCAACCAATAATTTAAGCTATTAGTTGGAGAACCTATTCATACTTATATACTAACCCCTAGTTCCCTATCCAATTGTTGTGGGATACTTATTACTTTCCTGTTGGGCAACCTTAGGACTCTTGTTTTCTAACTGGATTAGCTACATCAAAAAATATTTTAACTCTGATGTAATCGTGCAAATGAGGTTTATTAGGGTCGAAGTCCACCTCCAATACTTCTCCAATAGAGTTAGCTCATGATTTGAAGAGTTCTGGTGTATATAATTCCATTGGTATCTCAGATAAATGAACCCATAAAGGAACTGTTTGAAGATTTTCTATTGAGAAGTTCTTGTCCTATTGTGTGATTGTAATTCCCCAATCTTCAAAGTTCCAATATTAGAACTTGAGAATGTCCATGAGATTTTCTTCCTTCTGAAAGTTGAACTAAAAGGTATCTTTTAATAGTATAGTTCCGGTAACTCTGTTTCGCATGCGCCAAATTCTTGGTAATTCAAGCATTATTTTCGGCATCGATTGGATATCTGGGTTGAGTAAACGACGAATTAAGTTGTGTTGACTTTCACAACTGTTTGAGTAATTAGTATCATCCGGGAGATCCACTGGAGTTTCATCAGAGATCGGTATTGTTCTTAGTTTGTCTGAAATTAATGACTCCATTGTTGAGGTGCACCAGATCTAATTATTGATGAGTGAAGGTGTGTTTAGGTATCTGGGCTTGCATGCAATGGCTCAAACTGATTTGTGGTGAATTGCATAGTGATAGAATTGTTATTGTGGTCAGACAACATGAAGGTGTTATGGCATAATCAAGGAGGTGATCTGTTATGGAGTTATTAAGCTCGATTAGAAACTCTTGGAGTAAAGACTTTGGAGTGTAGGCGAATCTTTTAAACTCAGAAGTGTTGGCATCAAATGGTGATCTGAGATGTTTGCTCCCATCGCTCAAAAGAAGGAATGAGGAGAACTATGTGAATGTGTTTATGATGTGTTAGAATTCTAATAGTCATAATTAAATACATTTAATACAAAAATTCTCTTGTTTGTAACAACATGAAAGCGATGGTCTTCATTGGTCATTTTCGGCGGTTACTTTAAAGATAACCTATAGAATAATCTTTTTTGTCCCTTTATTTAATCTATAAGTTTGTCTTCCATAGTTATCAATTCAAAGGCTTTTGATTCTATTCAAATGGCTGATAATCTTTGAAAACAAGTTCAAGATATTACTTTGGGTCTAAAGGCAGAAACAATTAATTTGCCTACTCAGCTGTACCGTGAAGCAGGATCCAAGAATCGATTATGTCTCCTTGTGTCTCTTCTGAACTCTTGTAGTCAAAACTTGCGTGCAATGTTGGGATCATTGCCACGTCTCTCGGGAGTTGGACAGTCTCTTACCAGCCGAATATTGTAGAACCGCCAGCTCTAATTCTTCTATTGATATGAGGAAACACTGAATTATATCCTACAGTGGGTCTGCAGTCATTTAACGACTGAATGTGTGCTATAGAGAAATGGACATCGAATATGCCGATAAATAATAAACTCCTATTTCCCTTCTCGGTCCAGATTAGACGAATTCCACTCAATAACCTCTCTCTCTCTCTCTCTGTATGGTGAAATTCATCAGTAATTGTCGAGGTTGGTTTATCGATACCAATTTTGGTAGCGACATAGCAGTATTAATTGACTATGTATGTGTATGACTGTTATGGAATGTCACTGAGTCCCTCCACTTTCAATGCATTTTTCGATTTGGTGAAACATCCAAGATCCTAAAGTTCAAATGTGAGAGACTTTATAACTTCTGCATATAGTGTGGTCTTTTAACCTACAATGCTTTTGTTTGTTTGTGTGTCGTTGCTAACAAAAGAACTTCTGCTTCCGCAATGAGACGCTAAAGTCCTTAAATCAAGGAAATCACAATTTTCATTAATCGTGACGATGATGATGGTGATTCTGGCGATAATGGTGATGAAGACAAAACAGGTGAATTTGTTAATGAAGACACAACCATGGGCGGTCATGTGCCTATGGTATCTGCTCCATATTTGGTGATGATAGTGCTTTCTCTTTGAAGAATGAAAGGCCGAGGAGATTGGTGAACTTGAGGACCAAAAATTGTGTATGTCGATGATTAGATATGATATGCATCACTCGTTCATGGATGATGATGCACATGAATGCCAAATGAAATGGTTTAAACGTTAGTATAATATTCTTGAAGTTTGTAACTGGTTTCTACCAGTAGTATATGGTATTGATTGCTTGATACTATCGAGTTTTAATCTTAGATCCTACTGCAAGTGCACAACAAACGTAATAGTATTTAGGGGTCGAATTCTACAGAGAACCGAATCACACTTTCGACTTCTATCAAATCACAAGTTATATCAATCAAAATAAGAGAGATAGATACTAACAACTTAAACGTAAATGTAATCAATATACTAAAGCAATCGGATATCGGGTATTCATTCGGGAGTTAGAACTCTTGTCAGGAAAACTATTCAGGAACTAATCTAATCTTGTTCTCGGCTTGAACATAAATAAAGATAAACCAACTCTCGCTGTATTTACCTCTCTACTAATAATCTAAAGGTCCTAACTCTCGTTGGTTTCAGATTACAAATAGGTTTTATTGTTTAGGTTCAATTACCCAAAACCTAACCTATTATTAACTCTCGTTGGTAGTGAAGGAATTGCTCTTCTAATCTAGTTCTGGTTCTTAACAAGCTTCTGGAAAGTTAACAACCTAAAATCATTGACTAGGTGATCAAGCTAATCTATGCATTAAACTCAAGTATTAAAAGGAGAATCTTCCAATCATCAATCCTATTTGTTTCCTAACAACTGAATTCTAAAACACTAGAATCCCTGAACTCGATCTAAGATCTACTTAGACATAGAACAATGAACAAAGCAAATCACATTGAATTGAAACTGAAACTGTATAAAGAAATATCAATAGGGTTCAGAAATTCTTCTCAAGTATAAGAGATCTTCTCCATAGTTTATAAACTCAAAAGCTGCTATAAAAATCGTTCTTCTCAAAGCAAAAGATGATATATCAAAAATAAAATAGGAAAAGAGTATTTATAGGTCTCAAAACAGGAGCTAAAAAATCGTGGAATTAGGTTTCTCGAAGAGCATTGATTGATCGATCCTAGAGTTGATTGATTGATCCTTGGATATTAGGTCGATCTCTCAGAAGCCAAGTCGTTCTTCAGATTATGCACATCTTCTTTGTTAAAGCAGTGATCGATCGATCCTTGTGTTGATCGATCGATCCTCCCTCTTGTGGAGAATACCAGAAAACGCTTCGATCTTCTCCAAAGTCCACCTTCAAGCACGATTCCAACTCTGAGCATCTTTTGATCTGAAATCTCAATGAAACACAGACAAATATCCCAAATATGACCATAATAATGAGCTCAAAACCGACAAAATATGAGGTATATCAATTCCCCCAAACTTAGCTTCTTGCTTGTCCTCAAGCAGAGAAAGATAAGACTATAGGAAGATCACATTTCATCAGACAAATGACTCTCTCCAGATCCTGCGCATCAAGTCCAAAGTGATCACAAGAGTATTACTTATCAGAATCGAGACCACCTTGTACTTCCCCCAGACTTGGCAAACATCATAATCTCGCGTCACAATTCAAACCAAACAATCAGATTCTCCATACTGACTTCCTAATAAATCTAATTGCAGTCTCAATCGAGGAAATATCAATCAAAAGGTGAAAAGTTCCCCTTTCTACTCTCTAGACTACCTTCAATCTGATTCCATCTCTCTCTTTTCATAAAACCAATTCTTCCCTTATTAACTAGGGTATCATTCTTTTTTTTCTTTTTTTTTTTACTTGGCTGATTCTTCGCTAACTCAAGAATATACATGAGTTGCTTCATTGGAGTTTCCCTCGGTAAGCGAGTTAGCAAAATGAAAAGGATTACGTCATTGGATGTATCCTCGNCAAAATGAAAAGGATTACGTCATTGGATGTATCCTCGAAACCGTCCAATTCACTTTAAAAACTTACAGCATCACTGGGAAACTTTTACCCTAGGCTAACTTCATGCAAAACTTAAAACGAG
>OVBA01004610.1:0-22902 GCA_900406435.1 Lepidium aucheri
TCCATGTGATATATCTTGTCTATATTTGCTACTTTGGGGACAAACACATGTCTGCAGACCAATTATTTCTTGTCTATGTGATATATCTTGTCTATATGGACAAATTAGGAGCATAGTATGTCCATGTCTATATATCTTGTCAATATTTGCTGCTTTGGGGACAAAGACATGTACGCGGGGACAAATTATTTCTTGTCTATGTGATATATCTTGTCTATATGTCCAAATTAGGAGCATAGTATGTCCATGTGATATATCTTGTCTATATTTGCTACTTTGGGGACAAACACATGTACGCGGGGACAAATTATTTCTTGTCTATGTTATATATGTTGTCTATATGGATAAATTAGGAGCATAGTATGTCCATGTCTATATTTGCTACTTTGGGGACAAACACATGTACGCGGGGACAAATTATTTCTTGTCTATGTTATATATGTTGTCTATATAGACAAATTAGGAGCATAGTATGTCCATGTCTATATTTGCTACTTTGGGGACAAACACATGTACGCGGGGACAAATTATTTCTTGTTTATGTGATATATCTTGTCTATATGTCCAAATTAGGAGCATAGTATGTTCATGTGATATATCTTGTCTATATTTGCTACTTTGGGGATAAACACATGTACGCGGGGACAAATTATTTCTTATCTATGTGATATATCTTGTCTATATGGACAAATTAAGAGCATAGTATGTCCATGTCTGTATATCTTGTCTATATTTGATAAATTATGAGCAGAGTATGTCAATTTTAGTTTTGTCTCTTGGATAGACTTTACTGAACAGATAAACAACATGTCAATGTAAGAGACATGGGAACTAATTGCTACTCTGAAGACGTACACACATGTATGTGGACAAAAAAAACTAAATGATTGACTTCTTCATATGTGCATAATATGTCCATTACAAATACATACTATGTTCATACGTGCATAATATGTCTATTCAAGTGGGCACATACTTGTCCATATGGACAAGTTTGTCCCTATAGACATGTATGACTATGTCCTTCCATGAAAGATGCAGTAAGTAGACGTGGACAAGTTTCTAAAATATAACAGGTTCGTCTATATAGGTGTCGATAAGGATATATTTGAATTTGTCCATATAAACTATATTGTCTATATGAACACAATGGTGGACATTATATATACTTGAAAAATATGTCCATGTAGGAGACATACTTGTGGACATTGTAAACTTGTCTGCAATATTATATAGACACAAATACATACTATGTCCATGTCAAGTATGTCCATGAAGCATACATACATCTGTAGATGTATTGGACTATATAATGATATATTATAATTTGTTCATATGAACTATATTGTCTATATGGACAAAAGTCTGCAACATATATTTTATTGTCATATATGTCCACGAGCAAGAGATATTAATGAATTGGAGTGGTGGACATATATAATATGTTTATTGAGTTCTATGTTCTTGGATAATGAAGGGGCATTGGCGCACGTGAATAAATCAAAAAATTTGTGTCAGTAGAGATAAAAGGGATAAAGCTAGACATGTGGATGGTTGGCCAAGAGAGAGAAACGAAAATTAAAAAGAGGAAAAGGTTAAAGAAGTAAAAAAGAGTACACGCCAAACGAAGCTCAGGGTAGTTTTTGGTTTAAAAAAGCGACGGGGTATTCCCAACAATTTTGCAAAGGTAATGGGTAGTGGAGAGAATTTTTTCTTTAAAAAATATAAGATGGGTCTGGAGGGTGACTTTCTGGGAATGGTAGGAGGTTGTTGAATTAAAAGTGAGTTGACATGCATAGATAGTACTAACCAAATTTTAGATTCTAAGATGATGAAATGACTTGTTGTGGGTAGTCAACAATAGCTTTGAATGGTTAGTGCCCATAAACTATGTGATTAAGGGATTGTTTTGGATTGTGAACAATAAATTTAGATAATACTTGTATGTGATATTAAGTGACTTATTGTGGATGATGAACCTTAACCGTGAATGGTTAGTGACCATGAATTATACAAGTAGGAGGCTACAATTATCAAATCCATATTAACAAAAATTTTTTTCTAAAACGTCAACTAAAACTAAACGAAAAGAGTATTAATTTTTTATACATCTTCTATGACGACGTAGTACTAAAAGGGGACAACTTAGTATAATGCACCATTCAAACCATTGGAACCAATCAAAGACAGTCAAAATTTCCATGTAGAATAAGTCTAACCATTATAACAATTTTTTTAAAAAAATCAAACTTAAAAATGTATTATAAAAATAACTGACAATATATCATGAGAAATTGAATGATCCACAGTAAAATATAAATATCTTGAAGTAACTAATGGTGTTCATACCCATTATTTAATTAATTTTATTTAAGTGAAATCCGTCATTTAATTAATAGTGTTCATACCCATTATCTAAGGATGACTTAAACTAATAAGTTACAACTTATAGAATAATCATTTGAATCAGTAAACTCATCTAAAAAGAATCGTTAGTGTACTTCCAAAATCATCATTGTAGAATTTGAAGAGTTCTAAAGTCGATGAAACAAACAAAGCCTTTTCCCTTTTACCCCTTGTTAACTTATTATCAAGTGTTGATGTTGTCTATGTCGTCGTTCTTTTGCACAACATGGATGATCATCGTGATGATGGTATCATTACAGATGAAAGGATACAGAAGTTGCATCGAAAGCGAAAGAAAAGGATTGTTAGAGCTCAAGGCCTATCTCAACGACAAGTTTAGATATGATTGGCCTAATGAAACAAACACTGACTGTTGCAAATGGGAAAAAGTCAAGTGTGATCTTACTAGCAGGCGTGTCATAAGCCTCTATCTGAATCCAACAATTGGTCCTCTTCCTCTGAATCTTTCTTTGCTCCATCCCTTTGAAGAATTACAGATTCTAAACTCAACTTCTTTTCAGTGTTCATACTGGTTCGATGAAATCCATGGTATATATATCTCTTATTCCAATTATTATCTTTGTGACACAAATTTTATATCTCTTCTTTCTAAGCTTTATTGCCTTTTGGTTTTTGTAGGTTATAGAAGCTTAGGGAGATTGAAAAAACTTGAGGTCTTGGATTTTAGTTTTACCAATGTCAATAAAAGTGTTATACCATTTCTGAATGCGGTTTCATCGCTTAAAACCTTGATCCTTCGTGCAAACTACATGGAAGGTACTTTTCCGATCAAAGGTATGTTACATTTTTATGGTCTTGTAATTAGCCAAATCTAATCTAGTAGGGAATGATGTCAAATTATCCGGTTTTATTGTTGTTTATGGTCATCTATTGTGCAGAACTGAATAACTTGAGAAATCTACAACGACTTGATCTAAGCATGAACAGGTTCACTGGCCCACTGCTAGGTAAAGATACCAAAGACCAAAGTCATTCATAATATATATATGGTTCGGATATATAAACTTAGGATTTTAACTTGAATTTTTTTTTGTATGATTTTACTCTTTAAGAGACGCTTTGTTAATATATATATATTTGGTTCTTATATCTTGGCCATACTTTAGGATTGGAGACTTTTCCTAGACTTCAAAGCTTGGACTTGAGCGATAACAGATTGTCTGGATCATTGGAAGACAAAGGTATTTAAGTATGATATTGATATCAAATAACTATTTTCCAAGTTAAATTTTTTCAGTGTCTATTAATCTATTTATCGTTCAAAGATCTGTGTAACTATCTTTGTTAAGTGTATATGCATTTTCATTTGTTTTGCAGGACTTTGTCAATTGAAAAATCTACGTGAGCTTGATCTAAGTCAAAACCAATTCATAGGTCAATTTCCTCAGTGTTTTGATAACTTGACCCAACTCCGAGTTATTGATATCTCCTCAAATCAACTTAATGGGACAGTTCCATTTTTTAACAGAAGTATTGATTCCATTGAGTACTTATCTCTCTCGGATAATGAGTTCAAGGGTTTCTTCTCCTTCAAGTTAATTGCCAACTACTCGAAGCTGAAGGTGTTCAAACTTTCATCAAAATCTAGTTTGCTACAAGTGGAGACAGATAACTCATTTCAACCAAGATTTCAGTTGAGTGTCATAGAATTACAGAATTGTAATTTGGAAGAAGTTCCAAGCTTTCTTCAACACCAGAAAGGATTACGTCTGATTAATCTCTCCCACAACAAGCTAACCAGATCAGTTCCCTCTTGGTTGTTAGTGCAAAATCCAAAACTTGAGGTTCTGCTTTTGCAGAACAATTCCTTTACCAACTTTCAGCTATCAAGACTAGTGGTTCATAGCTTGAAGGTTATGGATGTATCAGCTAATGAGTTTAGTGGAGAGCTTCCTGAGAATTTTGGAAACATATTTCCAAATCTAAGACACTTGAATCTCTCCAACAATGGATTTCAAGATCACTTACCATCCTCCTTAGGAGAGATGAACATGCTTCACTACTTGGACTTATCTCGTAATAACTTTTCTGGAAATCTACCAAGGAAATTTCTTACGGGTTGTAACTCACTGCGTTTTCTTAGGCTTTCATACAACAAATTTACTGGTCAGATTTTTTCAGAACTATCAAATTTGAAGTTGTTGAGTACATTGATCGCAGATAACAATCGGTTTTCTAGGATCTCAGTAGGATTGCAAAATTCAGGACGCTTATCAGTGCTTGATTTGTCAAGTAATGATCTACGTGGTGTCATTCCAAGTTGGTTGGGTGAATTTTCTTTCAAGTATCTTTTGGTTTCAAGTAATCTTTTGGAAGGTACAATACCAAGAAATCTCTTTAACATGCCTCGGGTTGCGCTTATGGACCTCTCGAGGAACAAGTTTAGAGGTAACTTGCCTACTCACTTCAATTGTGAACCTGTGTGTATGTTGTTCCTTAATGACAATGAGTTCAGTGGAGTGATTCCTGATACATTTTTAGAAAATATCATGCTACTAGATCTGAGAAATAACTATATATCCGGGACGATTCCACGATTTGTCAGCAACAAGAACATCGAATATCTTCTGTTGAGGAGTAATAAATTAACAGGTTATATTTCTAAAGATCTCTGCAATCTAAGTAGCATCATAATTTTGGATCTGGCCAACAACAGATTGAATGGATCAATACCTTCATGTCTTACCAATATGTCATTTGGAAGGAGTGGATACACTAATGGTAATGGTCGTACAACAGCAGTTGGCTACACCTATGAAAGTGGATTGGAATCATATTTCGAGTCACATTTGAGATTACCACATGAGTTTGATCCAGACTACTTTAGTCATTTGAATTTCATATTTGACTTTGTATCGAAGAATAGGTATGAATCTTACACTGAAGACAGTATCTTCTTCATGTCTGGACTGGATTTATCAAACAATGAACTCAGTGGTGAGATACCAAAGGAGCTCGGAGATCTTGAGAGAATGCGTGCTTTGAATCTGTCTCACAATTCCTTGTCAGGTCTTATTCCTCAAAGCTTCTCCAATCTAACAGATATAGAGAGCATTGATCTATCGTATAATGTATTGCATGGACAGATTCCTCATGATCTAACCAAGTTACATAATTTGGTTATATTCAATGTGTCATACAATAACATGTCAGGCTCCATTCCAAGTCAAGGAAAATTTCTTACACTGGATGAAACCAACTACATTGCAAATCCTCTTCTTTGTGGATTTCTTGTAAATAGAAGTTGTGATAACAACACTTCCGAGCCAGAGATTCAAAGCAGAGATGGCGAAACAGCAATTGATATAGAGAGCTTCTACTGGAGCGTAGCTGCTACCTACAGTGTAACATGGATAGCATTTATTGTGTTTATTTGCTTTGATACATGTTGGCGTCAAGCTTGGTTTCGTCTTGTTGATGGTTTTATCAATCTTTTCAAACGGGTTTGATTTGGTACATTTTCTTCGTTGTTTCACATTGTAAGATCATCGAATGTTTCTGAAGCCTGTCATGCACTATTTGGTATATGTATATTTGAAAGTGTGCATGTTTGGTTGGATCTACACAGTCAAATTTAAACTAAGTCACTCACAACAAACTACTTTTTAGTTTTCGTGGATCACCCATAACTAGTTTGGTATACAGTATATGTTTTTAAATTGTTCCCATTGGATATTGATTACAAATCTTAATCTTTCTGAATTTTCTAAACACAAAAACCCTTGAACTAAATCACTGAGAAACAATCTATTCTGACTTGTACATTATTTACAACTGATGAATTGGCGCACACCTCTACGCTGAAAAAAATTTCACAGAGTAGCGCTCGTTTCTTCATTTCTGTCTTGTTACTTTCTACAGATGCATTTGAATTGCTTGGACATACACATTTATTCTACATCTTCTCTTTCCACTCATTCTGTGCCAATACCGAGTTCTTCAGAATCCATTAATGCACCAGAAGCCTTGTGTTCTTCATCAATCGGGAGTGTACGTTTTGAGCCATCCAACGCAACACCAAGAACAATGTTCTCTTCTAGCGAAGAACTAGTACCTGATCCACCACCATCTCGAGCTTTCGAATCTCCGCTGCTCTTTTCAGTCCCTTGTCTTGCTTTTGATTTCAGTGTCGGCTCTGTTGCTCCTTCACTATCAGAAACTTCAACCTTCTCTGCTTTATTCGATTCCCCTACGCTCTCTTTCTTCTTCTCTTCGGACTTTTGTGCTTTTGATTTCAATGTCGGCTCTGTTGCTCCTTCACTATCAGAAACTTCAACCTTCTCTCCTTTATTTGATTCCCCTACGCTCTCTTTCTTCTTCTCTTCGGACTTTTGTGCTACTGGCTGGTCTGATGTTGAGGTTGGCGAACCCTTTGTGCCTGTACTGGAGTTGGGACCACGAGCCTCTTTCTGTTTTTCCTTCCTAGAATTTGAAACCGGCACTGATCCGTTGCTTTCTGCTTCTACCTTGATTACTGATGGTTCTCCTTGAAGGTCCTTTTCTTCACTTTGTTGCACTAAGCTAGGCGAGGGGGACTTTCCGTTATCATCGCTATTAATTTTGTAGGATGGCTCAATGAGCATGTATCGACGGTTCATTGCTGCTTGATTGAAAACGATGTCTGAAAATCCTGGACTGTCCACCTCAGCCTCATTACGCATCCTCTGGACTGTGCGAATTGGGGTTGCTAGACGTGCCCCGTGATGACTAATAACTCTAAGAAGATCCAAAAGCACTGCTTCCTGTACAAAATTCAAATGTCTTATGACATAAGCTCATGACATATGATATGGTTCATCATTAGATTTCATCAATATACAGATCTAAATAACACCAGAACATACACCCACAAAAACATAAACACGTGTGATACAGACGCTCAGAGACAAGTGTACACATGCATTGCACAAAAACAGATACTTTGGAAAAGTGATGAAAATATGACAAAATTTGACCAAAGTAATCAAGTTTTGATGTATTTTCTTTGGAAATGTTGCATGGACAAAATATTGCATCTAATTCATATTTAAAATACATACAACTGATTATATAAATCAGCAACCAAAGAGAATTAATTTTTACATACCTTAACACACAGGTATTCTTCAAAACGTGAAGTCTTTACAAAACAGGAAATTAGGATCTGCGACAATATCAGATATAGATATTAAATCTAATTAACGTGAACCAAATATATTAGATGTTTATAGAAGGTGACTTCTTACTCTAAGGGCTTGGTTCTCTGGATCTATATCCGCCAAAAAGACTCTTCTGTGTATTTTTTGCTGCTCGATTTGAGGATTTTTTGACAACACCTTGCGCATATCAGCCACAATATTCTGTAAAGTTGAGAAGCAAACTAATCATTTGTCACATTGAACAAAACAGCAGCATACAGAGATAAAAGCATGTGTAAAACAAGAATATTTTCTCACGTTAATTTTGCTGACATCAAGGTGACTGATGGCAAGATGTGTTTTAATGCGCCAATGCGTCTTTTGAGTAAGATTCCTCACAATGTTAACACTGAACTGGTGGTTAGGAATATGAACTGCTTCACGGTCATCACCTCTAATAATTGTAGGTGACCACCAACCGACATGCTGTAGAAGACTACTTTTAGAAGCCAGTGACGTAAATTATTGAACGAAAAAAACCAATCTAATGCAGCCTGTCAACAGACCTCTACTGTGCCAGAAACTTCATAGCCTCCTATCTTGGTCTGGATCCACTCATTCACAACAAAGGGCCGTGTAGCATGAATCATAATGCTTGAAAGAAAGTTTGTAAGTATCTGCACCATCCACAAAAAGGTATTAATGTCTTGCTGTAATCAAGATTTGGTATGCCAAAGTCTTTCCACAAAGAGAGGACCGCACCTCACGACCAGCAAGAGTGAGCAGTACTGTCCCCAGACCCCCAGCTGTTAGCCACTTTTGGGTAGAGAAACCCAACAGCTCCATAAACAATGAAGCGGCAGCAACCCACGCAGCAGTGTAAACAGCTTTTCCAGCAAAACTGAATCCCATCTGCCCAGCAACAGACAGACAAGCATATATCCGAATAAACTCCCTTGCTGAAGAGCAGTAAAAGATTTCACTATCTAATCTCAAGTGCATCTTGTGCATAAGCCAACTGAGTTTTGAACATCTATGTTGAAAGAGCGTATTCCTCTAAAAATATATGAGTGTACTGTAAATTGCACATTCACATAAAGATTACAAATTTGGAGGGGTAAAATGCTTATTTTCTTATGGGGAGTGAAATTCTGGAGTACAGTTCAAATATATTGTATCAACTTCATTAATAGAAGGATTAACGTATATTTCTAACTTTTCTGAATAGGTACATACTCATGAAAACCATGCCCTATAGTTGGGTAATCATAGCACATAGGCAGCTACAGTTGTTGTGCTACCACTTAATGTCGTATTTTAGGAAGACCAAGAAGCATCAATTAACTTTTTTACCAAATCCATTTTAAAGATAGGGGTACGTACATTTCTGGTATCAGCAGGATCATTTGTCTCCATAAAAAATTTCTGTGCCTGCTGAAGTAGGCTGCAGAAAAGACAGTGTATTATATGCTCAGTAACTGCAACACCATTTGGAACTCAAAAATGCTACAGAAAGACAGATATGCAACCAATATCAAACTATTTATCCAATCGGTTCCAACAGACTGAAAGAACCTAAATGCTGAACCTGCGGAGGTCATATAGATCTTTTAAAGACGTATTCTCATACAAGTACTTAAACAGTCAGGCTCAACATAGTAGCGTTCTTACAGTCACAGTTAACAGAAACTCTTACTCACCTTGATAAACAGCAGGCAAATGCCAAAACTGTTGACATAGACCGAGCAAAGGTAAGAAGGCGTTGTTTAACAACCTGACTGGCACTTGAAGGCAATACTATTGGGTCCAATGTTCTGAGAAACAATTCCATATTAGTTTTAGTACAAACATATTAGAAATTGACGAGTTAGAGAAAAAAAGATTATTGACCTGCATAACAAAATTGCTCCACTCCAAAGTAGCAAAGGCTGAAGATATGACACAACAATGTATTGTGTGCTGCTCTTCTGTGAATTTGCATCATTCCCCTTCTAGAATGAAAGTTATATCCACTTAAATAAACTATAGAAAAAATTCCAGGCAAGTGAAGGGATGTATAAGACAAAATAACATCTCACCTCGAACATGGTAGTTCTGGCAAGGCGCAGAAGAGGTCTAAGACCCCATGTAGCAAATGCAAGAATCCCAACTGCTGGAATTAGTTTCATCAAATGGGGATTTCCACGTAATGCATCATATGCCCTGGTATCAGAAAGGAATGATTCAAGTAAAACTGCTTTAATTTAGAAGACAGCCCAAAAACGTTGTATAATATCTTACTCCCATTGTTCCATATACTTTCCTCTTTTGGACCTCAGTTGGGAGCATAAACTATAATGTGTGTGCACAGTGTGTCAATTAAGCCCATTCTACTCATCTTATAGAAAGTGAGTGGTTAAAGCATATAACCTTGTGAATATTACTGCAGTTGATTTAAAAATGCCTCCATTTCCACTCCCTGGAAAAAGAGCTGAGCGGCAAACGAATGCATTGCACCTAGATGGTACATGGACTATTGAACCATTTAAGCTCTCTAGAAGGTGCAGACTCCAAAAGTCTTGTCTCTAAGAAAACAGGAAAGGATGCATATGATTAATATAAGCCCACATGAAGGTTTTTCCTGAAACATGGATCTACTTTTAAGAGGGAGAGATAAATAGCAAGCACATAGCTGACAGCCCTCAAATGAGAATTTTATTGAGAGGCATACATAACTATCAGACACAGATAAACATAAATTCAAACACAATAGAAGCAGACCCACAAGCATAAATATGGGAATTACTATCAAGCAAGTCTAGGCATAGGCGAGTTCCATCAAACACCAACATTGCTTGAAGAAAGTCAAATAGAAGCACTAACAGATGCACAGAGCAAGAAGCTAAACCATTGAAATATGATATGAGCACAGATGATACCGTCACACATGATGAAAGACCTGTCCGGTGGGTGAGATACACACGTTTAGCAGCTGCACTCTGCAAGGAAGTAGAGCAATGGGACGTACCCTGGAACAGATAACTTATAAGTAAAAAACACAGGAATCGACGAAAAAATCTAATATACGAAAAGAGAACGACGTACATTAAGGTATCCACAAGCTTCATGGTTCTTATGAACATTCAAATCATGCGACAGTGGTAAAGAGACGATGCGCATCATCATCCCAAGTGTAGATAACAATGAATGAAACCCCGAAAACTAAAACACAGAATTGATATGGCGGTGGTTAACAAAAGATCAGTTGAGCTCCTTTATCAATCAATTAGCAGAGCAATCTGCACGAAATAAAGAATTAGCTTCGCAGAACACTGAACAGTAACATGATCTTTATCAAACAGTTTGCATAATTATAAAAGACAAGCATAACTCTAAATTCACGTAAGAAACCCAAAGGACGACACAAATCAATGCAAAATGAGACCAATACTGAGACGATTTCTTCGAATTATCGAAACACACACTAATTAAAACCAATCATTTTCTAATCAAAGCATAATTACAGTCCATTCTTCACTTCTCCTTAGAATCCTTCTAGTTTTCTGCAAAATTTTAGCCAGAAAATACAAGATTTGGCGGAAGTTACCTACAACGTACGGAAGAAATCCAGAGAAATCGGAAGCAAACGACGAGAAGCAAGAAGCAATCGGATAAGATGCAGTGGCTAAAATCAGAGAGAAAACGATGAGCTTCTTCGTCTTCTTGATGATTGACTACTTTCTCTCTTTCATCAGAGAACAACCACAAGACACGCCTCTAACTAACGTGCGCCAGTAGTTGACGTCTCCTTTTCTCTCTAAACTACGCCTGAGAAAGAAGCAATTCGTGGCAGCCTCATCAAACCCAAACAAACGATCGCCTCCGAGTTTTTTTTTTTTTTTTGGATGGATATTTCAATTTTCGTGGTCCCGCAAAATTTACAATTTTCACCAAACGGAAATTTTGACTCTTATCCAAAATACTTTCCACGTGATCAATAATCACAATTGAACCGTTGGATTTCATTTATCGCTCCACCGACCACACTTTATATGTAACGGCCCATATTCAAGGTCAGGCCCATACTCGAGAACAAGCCCATCATCAAAGTCAGGCCTATCATGAAAGATAGCCCATCATCAAGGCCAGGCTCAATTATAGGTTCATGTATCAATTTAACAAAAACAACTTAACCGAACCAAAAACAGAAGAAATCGAACAAAAAATTAAGAAGTCATAGTCGTGACGGCGACGAAGAATTCAATGTCTCAGTCTCTCTCAGCTCGCCGATCCTCGCCGCGTACTCGCTCCAAACCGCTGCCGGAACCCAATTTCTCGCCGCGTATTCGCTCCAAACCACTGCCGGAACCTAATTTCTCGCCGCGTACTCGTTCCAAACCGCTGCCGGAACTTAATTTCTCGCCGCGTACTCGCTCCAAACCACTGCCGGAACCCAATTCCTCGCAGCTTACTCGTTCCAAACTGCTGCCGGAACCCAATTCCTCGATGCATACTCGTTCTAAATCGCTGCCGGAACCCAATTCCTCGCCGCGTACTTGCTTCAGATCTTCGCTGAAACCTAATTCCTCCCCAGGAACCGATATTATTGTAAAAACGCCGTATTCCTTAGGGGCATTTACTCCCATCGGAACCCTAAAAACTATCTCTTTGTCCAATTGGTGGCTGACAAAGAATGGAAAAGAGAAAGCTTTGAGTATTACAGGATTCGAATCGAAAGATGGAACTGAAATGAGACTATTTTCATCAGGAGCAATCTTAAAACGACATGATAGTACCACTCTCGAAGCAATTGATGGGATTACAGTTTGTATCAGTGGTTTCATCAATCGATCTCGTACTTTACAAAACGGAATTTCGAGTGAGGTTTGTGATCGTTTTCTTTTAGGGTTTCCATATAACTGGAAAGATTACAATGGAGAAGAAGAGATAGAGAGGAATAGTCACACAAACTTCAACATTTCGTTTGATGAAATTCCAGTGAGTAGGTTACAGGATCTTTCTTTTCTTGAGGGTAGTTTGAAAAAGAATATATTGGTTGATGTTGTTGATAGTTTAAGAGATTTGGTTTGTCCTAAAGCTGACAAGAAACGTAAGAAATCTAGAATTGATGTTGATGAGAGTTCAGGTTCGATGGTTGTGGGAATGAAGACTAGAAGCATGCTTAGACAGAGAGAAGCGAGGAAAGCTTCCATTGTGAAAAGAGTTCAAACAATTTCCAAGAAGAAGAAGAAGAGATGATGGAGAGAAACTTGAACTCAATTTGCTTCAATTGCATTGTTGTTTAACTCAACTTAACCACTTGTATAACTATTGTCGTAGTAATTTTAAGTTTATCTTTTGGTACCCAATTCTAGTTTAACGGTTGGAAGAACATATCTCATATGATGTAAAACCTAAGAAGCTCCTTTTTGTTTTTTGTTGTTAATCTAGGTTTAAATCGGTTTGTAAGGTGATTAGGGTGGTTTAAAGTATAAGTAATTTTATTAAGGGAGCACGGTCTAAATCCACCATGGAAGTTTGATATAAAACCTATTCCACCCGAGCTTTCGTTCTCTGTTTAATTGCACAAATTAGGGTTTAATTACACCTCGATCCAAACTTATAAAGCTAACTGCGCAAAAGCGTTGGTTAAGCGTAAAATCAAAACCAGAATTTATCGGTATAGGTAAAACCGAATTCTAACCAACCCTGTTTTCAATTTTTGACCCGAATCTCGACCCGTTTGATATTAGAAACCCTTGGTCGAGTTCTGAGTTTAAAGTGCAAACATTTACACAGTTTTCTCTGCATTCTATTGAAATTTGAAGGCAAGAAATGAATAACGATTCTGGAGATTCGAGTGGATCAGCAGGAATTGAAGAGAGAAACTCCATCGTTGGCCTTCCAAAGCAGTGCTGGTGTGGAGAGAAAGTTCTTCTCAAGCAATCGAAATCTGTGAATAACCCTAATCGAAGATACTTTCGTTGTGCTTATGCTGCATATAAACTGGTATTTGTTGTTATTCGTTTCTTGTTTATTCAGCTCCTTCTTTGTTTTCTTGTTTTTTGTTGTTTGTATCTTACACTCTAGAAAAATCGGATATGAAAAGTTGGGTGTTGTTGTCTGAAAACTGTGATTTTGTTTTGTGTAGCTTAAGGATGATAAACATGTATTCACTTGGCTTGATGATGCAATTTTGAGTGAGCTTGAAGAATTGAATTCAAAAATAGCTATGCTTGATGAAATGATGAAGGGAATATCAGCAGAGAACACGGAAATTGAGAAGCTGTTTGAAAGATTTGAAGAAATTATATTGGAGAAGGTGCACAATGTGATGGTGGAGTTCAAGAGCAAGTGCAAGTCAGCTATGATAATATCATTTGGTGGTTTTGTTATCATTGGTCTGCTCATAAAACTGATGTTGTAGTTGGCTTTTGTTGTTGGTTTTTGTTGTTGTTTTGTGGCTATGTTATTGTCGAAATAACTTGATCTTATTGTTGTAGTAACAAGGTAACAAGACAACCATTTGCAATTAGATTTGATGACTCTTGGTTTTGAGTAATGATGGTCTCATGCATTACACAGATGGATTAAAACACCAAAACATTCATTACAAATGGCAATAATAGCCGATGATCATTCTTACAAGACAACCAAAGCAAAAACCTGCAACTTCTTTGTTCCTTGTTTAGCATAACATCCATAAAGTAGAAACAAAATACATAACAAAACATTGCAAAATGACAACATCTAAAACCGTAGATAATATAGCCTTGTCGTAAACCATGAAGTTTCTTTGATCAGCATTGTCAAGCCTGAGATGATTCACCTTGCTAATTCATACTTCTCTGAGATGGTTCCGATTGTTGAGTCATAGACATTGACCTTTGTGAGGATTCACCTTGTGTTAGTGTTACAGCCCGAGACTGAGACTACAACATTACAGAGAAGTGTCATTAAAATTGTGAGTTATGGAATTATAAGTTAATAAAGTGTTACACAAAAAGTATAAAGAACCTGTGCAGCTCCAGATTTATGGAATCGTGAGTTATGATTCAGTGCATTACAAATGCTACAATGCATTACTCTTTTCAGCTGTTTCGGTTGTCTCTTTGGAGGTGATTCATTTCTGCCTTTGATCCGTTTCTCTTTTCCCTTTTTTGGTCTTCCAGGCATTGCAGGAGGAGGTGGCTTGTGGATATCTAGAGCACCTGTGTTCGGCCAGAACTGTGGTCCTCTAAGTGGGACTAAACCTTCAGCATAGTTTCTCAGCCAAGTAGATGTTCGGAACCAATGAACCACATAGTCTTTTGGTTGTAGCTTCTCATAAAGAATAGCACCATATGCATGTTCGCAAGGTATGCCGCATATATCATACTTCCTGCAACTGCAAGACATCCTGTCCAAGCTAACACGATAACTACATCCACCTAGCTCTACTTCGAACATTGAATTGGTACTCCTACTTACTATACACTCAGCTGCTCTCTTGTGTTCTTTTGCTAAAAACTGAGCCACATATGGTGTACATATCCCTTTGTGTGCTTTAGTAGCTGAGAAGCGAGTATTAATACGTACCATTGCAAGCCTTCTTATGGTCTCAAGCATAGGCACCAATGGTTTCCCTCTTGCTTTGACAATGGATGCATTAAAGGACTCGGTTGAGTTGTTTTCAACATCTTCACAATAGGTTCCAAGCCTAAAGAAAGCCCTACACCATGTCCGTGGATGTTCTTTCAAGACTTCTTCGTACACACGTGTGTCACAGCAAAAGATCCGCTCAAGATTAGCATTGTACTCCACCTCATTATAGCTCCAAGCCAAATTCCAGAGATATTGTTTCATCCACGGTTTTTTCCCTCCAAGCCTTGACTTCAAATTAGCATATATATGACGTACACACGGTCGGTGCTCAATACTTGGCAAAACCCTTTGAACAGCATTTATCAACCCCTGCAAATAGCAAAAGAAAAGACAAAAAACAGACATTGAGAACTCATACAATAGCATATTATATATACGTTAAGACATACACGTATAATAGTCAGACAACAAAAACGCAACACCATAGCAAAAGGCATGTGGCAGACAACAATTCTCTAATAAGACAACACATAAAGACAGACACATTAATACTCTAATAAGTCAACACAAACCTAAATAAAAACAAAAGGCATGTGGCAGACAATAACAAATAATAGTCCATATAAAAATTCCTAAAGCAACACATAATCGACAAGTTAACATAATACAATAATAAGGCAACTGTTATACAATAATAAGGCAACACAAACACATAAAGACAGATTTGTTGAGAACACCAAATTTGTTATTAATACTCTAATAAGACAACACAAACCTAAATAAAAACAAAAGGCATGTGGCAGACAATAACAAATAATAGTCCATATAAAAATTCCTAAAGCAACACATAATCGACAGGTTAACATAATACAATAATAAGGCAACTGTTATACAATAATAAGGCAACACCAACACATAAAGAGAGATTTGTTGAGAACACCAAATCTGTTATTAATACTCTAATAAGACAACAACTTTAAACAGATTTGTTGAGAACACCAAAAGATAAAGACAAACACATACCTTTTGTCGATCAGAGATCATTATAAAACCATCTCCATCCATAAGACCTAGATCATCTTCCAATTTTCTCACAAACCATGTCCAGTTTTCAGTATTTTCTACTTGGACACAAGCCCAAACCATAGGGTAGATTCTATTGTCAGCATCTCTACCCAATGCAACAAGCAAAATACCTTTCATCGTTGACTTATAGTGACAACCATCGAGTCCAATCAATGGTCTGCAGGATTCTCTCCATGTTCTCCTAAGGATATCAAAGCACACATAGAATCGGCTGAATTCTTCTAAACCATCAGCATTCATAACTGTATCAATCTCTACTGTTGAGTTTTCATTTGACACTAATATCTCTGCAGCATAATCACGTAGACGAGAGAATTGACGATCGTATTCACATTGAATCCATCTTAAGGCCTTCTTTCTTGCAGCTTGGCATTGAAGCCTAGTTGTCTTTATCTTCCATTTCTCAAACATGAATGAAACCATTTTCTTAGGCATGAAGTACTCTGGTTCAACACGGATCTTCTCCAAAAAGAGCCTAGCTATCACAGGCACTTTCATCATCTCAACCTTCCCATTATGAATACAAGAATGGACCTCATTGTACAATCTAACCTTCCAAACCTCTGAATTCCCAGTTACAGAACAATATATTCTCCAATTACACCCTTTACCAGCACATTTGTAAGCAATTCTACTCTTATCATACTTTTCCTGTTTAATATTCCTTGCAGTCCGAAGAACATAGTCCACTACAGCCTCTTTAAAAGCCACGGCATTGAAGAAAGTCATACCTAGTTTGAGATAACCTGGACCACGACCTATGCCTTCCTCAGGTTTCCGATTTCTGAATCCTTTCTCTGCTTCTTCGTCACTCTCTGGATACACATTATGTTGAATGCATGGTTCATCAGTAAAATTTGACACATCTCGCTCCAATTCGTATGCCTCTCGATCCCAAGCATCTTCGTCCTCAGATTGAAGTGCTTCTTCTTCACGGTTTTGATCTCCATCGCTTCCTTCTTCTTCTTCTTCAATGTTTACGGTTACAGTAATGAGTGCTTGAGAACTCATCTCTAACACAAAATCTAACCCAAATAGCAAACCAAGCAACGATTTTTACTCGCGAATTTGCCCAGAATTTGCCCAGAATTTCTAATCTGCAAATCGAAGCTCTGTTTTTAGGGTTTTTTGTGAACGACGATTAAACAATAAACGGGTCATTAATATATTCACGGGTCTTTAAACTGGTCAAAATCAAGTTTACATCTGCTTTCGGTTTGGGTTAGTACCAAATTAGCTTATTAGGTTAACGATTTAATCCTTAACCAAGAATTTGTGTAATTAAACCCTAATTTGTGCAATTAAACAGAGAACAAAAGCTCAGGTGGAATAGGTTTTATATCAAACTTCCGTGGTGGATTTAGGCCGTGCTCCCTTTTATTAATAAAAATTTTGTTTGAGATTAAAAAAAAAGACCAACTGTATAACTTTGAAATGAATTAAACGACAGAAAAAAAAATTATCTCTCTCTCCTTGCCGGCACTAAACAAAACAACACAAAGACTCGACCTCTGATCAATCTTGTAAGCGGCGGACGGAGGCTATCTAAGCTAGGCTACCTCAGCTCCGGTTCCGCTGTTTGCCATTCCTTATATTTTTATCTTACTTTTTGTTAATTATCTTCTTATGATCTCTCTTCCGTCTATGTGATGGAAGCATATCATCGTGTCTTTTGACGCTGCTCCACCTCTTTTGGCTTTTCCAGTATTTCTTATATTTCTGTCGGTTTTCTCTCGATTTCCCTGGTTTCTCCATTTTTCTCTTTAGATCTTTGGTTACATACTCAGCAGGTGTCATCAACGTGAAGTGGTGTGTTGATGATCCGATTTCCCATTCTTCTTCCACCTTCGGCGACTGACTCAACCTATGCTTCTCAGCGGAGATCGAAGACCTTTATTCTCATAAAGTAAGTCTCTAAAGCCTCCATATCCACTATAGTGAGTTTGAATGTGGATAAATATCAAGATCTGTATATGGAATCTTGAGGTGTTGGAGGTTTTCGAAGAAGAAGGTCGGTGTTCTTCAATTTTGACAAGTTATGGATTTGATCAGTCTTTTCCAGCGGTGATCATTTTAGGGAATCTGAGATCGAGTATACTCAATAAGCTAGAAGTAGCAATAAATCCAGATCTGGATCGAAAAGAAAAGAAGGGTCCTCTGGTGACTCGGCGGTGGAATCTGTTGATGACAAGTCGACTTCTGGCAAACCAGAATCTAATTAACGGTGAAACTTGGTGGATAGAACTCTGGGGTTTTCTAATAATGTGCTTTTTTATTTTAGCCTAATAAGTTTTTTTTATTTAAAGGGATGTAAAATAAGTTTTTCTGGTCCATATTAATAAAAAATGATATTACAGGAAAAAAAAAAGTTTGAAATGAATTTTATTCATAATTAAATTTGTTGTAATTTATATCTTCAAAAGTGTTAATCCTCGGATGAATCAATACAAAGTCAAAAGTGCAAGTAGAAATAACAATTCTGCCATCTTCCCACACTTCTTAAAAAGTATTGTTCATGTTCTTCCTTACTACATCCTTACATGTTTACTTTTGGACCCAACAACTAGGATTTGACATTTCATACACACACAAAATACATTTGCACTATAGTAAGTTACTTGTTTTTTTTTTGATACTGATCCCACCTTATAGGTCGTAGACTCTACATGGGGTTATTTTGCTTCCACTAAAGCGTTCTGAGAATTGATCCCGAATGCGGGGATTGAGGGGAGGGGTATTCAGTCAACCACCACGTCCAACTCATCCTGGCTAGTAAGTTACTTGTTTTGTTAGTAATTTCATATGTATGTATATATATATATATATATCTTATTATATAAAGAAGAGTTTCTCAAAGTTAGTAATTAACACGATTCTTCCACGTGTCGGATCTAATAATCCGAAATTTTTCTCTATTTATCTATTTTTTTAAAGTAGATAAATATATTTAAATATATTTCTTCAATATTTAGCTTATCCAAATTAATAAATAAATCTTAATCTAAAAGAAAATCGAGAATTTTAATTGTTAAAAAATTAATTCTAACAAAAAGTAATTTTCATTACTAATCTTATTATATAAAGAAAAACATTATATTAAAAATATTTTTAAAAAAACGAAATCTTATTATATAAAGAAGAGTTTCTCAAAGTTAGTAATTAACAGGATTCTTCCATGTGTCAGATCCAATGATCCGAAATTATTATGGATTTTTTTTAAAACTAGATAAAACTCTTTAAATATATATCTTCAATATTTATTTTATCCAAATCTAAAAAGAATTCCTAACCTAAAAAGAAATTTAATATAAAAGAAAATGGGGAATATTAATTGTTAAAAAAATTTATAAGGGAGTTTATAATTTTTTTTTTATAAGAGAGCTTATAAAATTTATAAGGCTTTATAAGAGAGCTTATAAAATTTATAAGGCTTTATAAGAGACCTTATAAAATTTATAAGGCTTTATGATGGAGCTTATATAATTTATAAGGTTTTATAAGAAAACTAATAAAATCTACAAATTGTTTATAAAAAATTTATAAGGTGCTTATAAAATTTAATAAGGTATTTACAAAAATTTATAAGAGAGCTTATTAAAATTTATAAGGCTTTATAGGAGATCTTATAAAATCTATAAGGTTTTATAATAGAGCTTATATAATTTATACGGCTTTATAAGAGAGCTTAAAAAATTCATAAGGTGTTTATAAAAAATTTATAACGTGTTTATCAAAATTTATAAGGCTTTATAAGAGAGAGTATAAAATTTATAAAGTGTTTATAAAAAAATTTATAAGGTGTTTATAAAAATTTATAAGGCGTTTATAAAAATTTATAAGGTGTTTATAAAAACTTTGTAAAGATTTATAAGCGTACTTATAAAAAAATTTTGGCAGGAAATTTTTTTTCCTGTAAACTTTTTTTTAGAAATTCCATAAAAAAAATTTTTGGCGGGATAATTTTTTTTTGGCGGGAAAAATTTATAACAGTTCTATTGAGGGTATTTTAGTCATTTTTGTATTAATAAGGAGCAATTTTGAAAAGATAAATCTCAAGGGGCATTTTTGAAAAGGGATGCACTAAAAATGACATTTATCAAAATTTCTCTCAAAAAAATTATTTTAACAAAAAATAATTTTCATTACTAATCCTATTATGTAAAGAAAAATATTATATCAAAAACTTATTTTAAAAAATGAATATATATATATATATATATATTATATTTTGAATCATATTCATCTATAAAAAATCCTAATCTAATAATTCTTAAAAAATTATTTTTAACAGAAAGTAATTTTCATTAGTAATCTTATCTCTCATATAATAAAATTATTTTTAACAGAAAGTAATTTTCATTAGTAATATTGTGTTATATTGTCTGTTTTGGAATATGTTGTATTGTTATTAGAAAATATTATCACATAATATTTGTCACACAATTATATTCTGATAAGATTCTATAACTAATTAATTAATTATTATTATCTAGATTAAATATTATTAGTTAATTATTTATAAGTCCTACAAGATTATCATTATTATATCCTTATCCTAATCGATATTTATTAATAACAACCTTCCTAATCCTAATAGGAAAACTAATAAACAACATCTATTTAAGACCTGACCCACCTAAGACAATTATTATAATTCTCAAATGATTCAAAATTAAGATTTGAATATCACAATTATCACAACATCTATTTAATCATATAAGATTTGATTTTTGTTGGTTTATAAAAAATCTCTAACCAATTAAGATTTGAATTTTGTTTGTTAAAAATAAAATTTTAACCAATTAAGAATTGATCTTTGTTGGTTTAGAAAGACCAATTAAAATTTGATTTTTGTCTGGTTTTAAAAAGAAATCTTTAACCAACTAAGATTTGATTTTCATTAGTTTTTTAAAATAAATCTTTTTTTGAGATTTTGATAAGAACCTTAATACGATTTTGTTTGTTCTAATAAATAAATTTTTAGGATTTTAATAAGAAACTTAATTTAAATATTATTGGTCAACACAATAAAAANGTTAATAGATTCATATATTTTATAATAAATTTAAAAAAATATCTCTTAATAATATTTAATAAAATTCTTTAACTAATTCCTAATAATATTTTATCTAAACAATATTGTCAATTTGTTTTAATTTTAATATAAAAAAGATTTTTAACTTATATTTTTATTATAATAAAATTGTAACAATAAGAGTTTCTGTAATAAAATAATAGAGATTTTAAATTTTAGATTTTTTTGATTTGTCNACTAATTAATTTGTCTCAATAACATTTGTTTAGATAATTTGTCAAATGATTTGGTCTTATCTTTATCTCTTTGTAGCAATATTTTTTGTTAATTTCTTTAATAGAGACTTTTTTATGATTTGGTTACTTTTTTGACCCTTAATTTGATTTTGTTAGTTATAGTTATTTTATCAAATAAGTTAGTTAAGATTATGATAAGATTCTTAATTAAACAGATTTCGTTTGTTAAATTAGAATAATAACATTAATTCAATAATTAACAAAATACATTATATTTAATTCAATAATTAGATTTAAAGTCTCTAAATTTGTTTTGATTGGTTAATTTTTTAAAACTAATTAATTTATCTTTTTGTTTATAAGATTACTTTTAAAAACAAATATTGTTTTTAATGGATTTCAATAAAAACATACAACTAAAAGGAAAATTTCAACCAACTAGGATTTGATTTTTTTTAGTTTTAAAAAGAATTTCATACCAATTAAGATTTAAATATTTTTTGTTGAAAAAGGAAACTTTAACAAATTAAGATTTTTATTTTTGTTTGTTTAGAATGAAATTTCTAACCAAATAAAATTTGATTTTTGATGGTTTTAAGAAAAAATCTTTAACCAATTAAGATTTGATTTTTGTTGGTTTTAAAATAAATTTTTTGTTTGGATTTTGATAAGAACTTTAAGATGAGTTTGTTTGTTTTAACAAATAAGTTTGTTTGTATTTTCATAAGAACCTTAATTTAAATATTATTGTTCAACCCAATAGAAAACAACAAAAAAGTATTTTATTGAAATATTCTTAATTCAAATTCAAATACCTTACATTTAGAGGAAAACAAGCAAATGATATTCTTAATTCTAATAGAACAAAAATTTAAATTGAAATCTATATAAAAAATATTTCGGGACAAATTTAATAACACTAAAGGTTTTTTGTACTCTTTTCATTTTTCTCTCGATGTTTCTTTTTCTTCATCGTATATTTCTCTCAAAATTTTTCGTTGAAACCCAACAAATAAACCTCGAGGATTAAAGTTAAATTTCTAAAACTCTAGAAAATATACACTTAAGTACATGTTCAAACGATTGATATGGTTCTTTATGATTTTAAGGTACATTAGTAATAATTTATCTATGTGAATACCTTTATAATAATTTAAAATATTTTCTAATTAATTCATATGTATATATTTTAGGGACAGAACAAAATAGCCANCATATGTATATATTTTAGGGACAGAACAAAATAGCCACAGAACGCTCCAGTGGAAACGAAATAGCCCATGTGGGATCAGGGACCTACAAGGTGGGACCAGTACAAAAAAAACTCTATGATATATATTTTTCATCAAAAATATATATATTTTAGGGTGATAAAATTTGCTGTAACGTAAAAAAGAATGATTTGGTTTCTAAATTCAAAAAATTTATTGAACAATGA
>OVBA01004611.1:0-22899 GCA_900406435.1 Lepidium aucheri
TATTACGGTCTTGGGCTAGTGCTAAGCACTATCAGTGTCGGTTTCTTTACAGAAATACTATATATTGCAATAAGAATTGTGATTGACTTCGGACACAGTTGTTCTCTTGATTATCCATTTTTGTCATACTTAAGTAAGTTAAAGCTTTGAATCAAAGGTTTTGATGGCTATATTTTACTATTAACGTCAAGTTCAACACTTGTATTATATAATATTCAGATAAAGCACAACCCATTGATGGAAACTAGAATATTTGAGCAAAGGATACATTTGCAGAAGCTTCTTATGAACCTTCTTAATAAGTTTGAGCTATAGTCAAGTGTGATTTTGAAGACAATATGCTTGAATCTTAATGCTCGCTTATGTGAGTCACTATCAACACATTGGTCCACATGGTTTCTTGGTGCACAGCTTTTGCAGTATATAAATTCCCTTGCAAACGATAAGAAGAATAATAAATCATATGAAGTGGGACACATATTCTCAAAATTAGTAGTGACTTTCCATTGCACCACATTCTTTTGTAGTATTAAAAAACATAAGAAGAACTATCTCACCGTCTTCGATGCTCAAGGTAATGCATATATAAACTTCTGTGAATATACAAGTCTGCTACTTAATCAAGAAGCAAGAGACATTGTTGCAAAGTAGTTTCGAGAAGCTTATAATGACTTCAGCTTTCCACTTACAATCTTCAGCCTTCTTCGGCTGTAGCATCTTGTGAGAGATGATGAGAATTTAGATACTGTCAAAGCTAATGTCAAGCTTGAGTAAGTAATGACTTATTTCCTCTGTTAATGCCATGAAAAAGTTTCTGCAGCAACTTATGTGATTAGCAAAACCAGTCATCATAACAAGAATGGTCGGTTGTCTATCAACTTCTGTGAAACAGATGGTCGAAAGAAGCTGCTGAATTTGTCTAATTATGAAAGTTTTGTTTAGGTTTTGAAAAAATCAATGGAAATAGCAAAAGTGTAATTTTCATTTTTATTGTAATAAGGGTTTCCATTACTCACAGAAAAAACAAGAGGACTCTTCTGTAAAAGAGTATAAAATAGGAGGTTTTGTTTATAAATAACTAAAATGTTAGAAGTAACATCGGCTTAAAGAGTTATTAGGTTTAAAGAGTTAAACAAATTAGGTCAAGAGAGACAAAACAAAACAGAACGGCTAGAGGGAAGTGAAGAATCCACCATGATGAAAAGGAGCAGGAGATCGAAGAAAAGAGACAAAGACCTGTTTTCCAAACTTCCTCTAGATGTGATGGTAGAGATACTGCTGAAACTACCGGCGAAATCCATAGCCAGGCTCAACTTTGTGTCAAAACACTTGGCATCAATAGTTTGCAACAAAGATTTCACCAAGTTATATATGAATCGATCCTTGACTCAGCCACGTCTACTTTTCGTCTATAATGAAAAGGACTCGCTGTTCTTAAGATCCTCTTCCCAAGAGGATCTATCTTCTGATCATCAAAGGGTAAGCATAACTCCTCATTCCGACATGGAGGCTGATGATTTTTCTGTACTCTTCCGCGGCTTGATCTGTCATCAAAATGATTCTAAGAAAGTTATGATTGGAAATCCTAGCACTGGCCAGTTCATAACTTTGCCCACAGTAAAAACCAAGAGAAGAGATTTATTATCCTGCTTTTTGGGGTATGATCCTGTTAATGATTTATACAAAGTGTTGTGCATAAGAACAATACGAAGACGTGGATATAAAAGATCAGAGCATCAAGTTATCACTTTAGGACCTAAACAAAAATGGAGGAAGATCATATGCAAGCGTTTCCATTGTCCTTCTCCTTATACTAAAGGGATATGCATCCATGGGGTTGTATATTATTATGCTTATATCAAAAATAAAGGATTTTTAATGTGTTTCGATGTTACAACTGAAGAATTCAGTGTCATTAAGTTACACCAGGCTTTCGAGAGCCTAGCGAACTACTGTGGGAAGATAGCTTTATACCGTCTGACGAAAACTACAGCTAACTTTTGGGTTTTACAAGATGCCAATAAACAAGAATGGTCAAAAGTTTCTCACTTGATTCCTTCATGGAGAGATTTAGTTGAGTATACCACAATGGGTTTCAAGGGTACACTTAGTAATGGCCAGCTTATATTTGCACCGCTCATTCATGAACCCATTTACTTTCTTATCAGTCACGATCCCAAGGAAAACACTACCAAAATAGTTGAGATTGATGAAATTGGAAAAGAATCTCCTGTCCAACTGTATTTCGATCATGTCGAGAATCCTATGGTTCTCTATCAAATGTAAGTTGAGTACTTTGGTGTTAGATTTCGAACACAGTTGTTTCTTTTTTTTATTTTTGCTTAGTTTTTGTTTCATAAAAGATGTTACTTTCATAGTTTTTCCTAAGAATGCTACAATCTTGAGAGATAAGAATAGTGATTGATTTGATATTGTGTGCGTTCTCTTGATTATCCTTTTTTGTCAAATTAAGTATAAGTCAAACCTCTGGTTGCTATAGTAAACACTTGTATTATTCATCTAAAGTACAAACCATTGACGGAAATTATGATTTGAGCAATTGAAGGATATATTTGCAGACTTCGTTGGTGGTATATATATGCTGCAGAGACTTGTTTCGTGATATGGAATCTGATGTGATTGACAATCAGACAATATTCTTGAGTGTTAATGGTTGCTAACTTAAGTCACAATCACATGGCTCCACATTCTTCCTTGTTAGACAAGCTCAAAAGAAGAAATTATACGAAACAGAACACAAGTTTCTAGTGAAAAATCAGTAGTAATATAACATAGAAAGTGATTTCTTATTGCACTGCATCCTTTAATGTAAAACATTCGTGTTGAAAAACTCATATTAATCCAACTCTGTTAATACAACGTTTATGGCTTTCAAGAAAGCATTCTAAGCAATACAGAGTAAATCATAAGATCATAATTCTGAAGAAAATTCTAAGCAATTTCGACATAGCTACTTGATTGGCCACTTCATTTTATTCTCTATTGGTAAACCTTACTGATAATTCCTGTAATGTAGCAATTAGGGACTTTATATCATGAATAATCGGTTTAAGGCATAAACCATTCCTCTTCATTTGGCAATGCTTCCGCAGCAGCCTTTGACTCTGTCTCAAAGATTACCCTATCATAGTCTAGTTAGTCTTAGGGAAAGCTTTTGCACCTATCCATGAAACACGTCCTGTTGTGTCTAAAGATACATACCTATTGATGGAATGCAGTCTCTAGCTGATTCATTGCTATTAGAGGTATGATACGTTATATCTGTGCAAGACAAAGATTGAGTCTTTTTTAAAATATTATGAGCTGCAGTGAATAACACTGGTTGAATCCTTGCACATTCGATCGATAGATTTAAGCTGGTCAGTTTGATGTCGTAGCCATTGCTCATAATGGTGAGAGTGTCTATCGATTTCTCTTTTATTAGTTTCATATTTTGTTATATATTTGCTTCAGGCTTTTTTTTTATCTTCTTTTATGAAAATGGTTCACCTTTGATCAAGTAAATGTGCAAACCTCTTGCTCTGCATCAGGCTCGAAGGTAGAGAATATCTATCGCAATATAACTTTTTTAAGTGCTATGAACTCTTCTCTTGTGATACAATCCTCTGTTTCGTTTTTTTGTGGTGTTAGAAACTGGATTTGAGTTCGCTATTAGCAGCTTTTGATGATCCTCTTTCTACTGTGAACTTTAAGGGAGCATTTGTGAAAGGATTTGAATCATTGTTTTGGATGGGAAATTACTCTGCAAAGCTTGGAACTGGCATAACTCACACATTGCTGGACTTTCTTTAGTACTGCAACATATGAGAAACAGAACAAAGTTAGTTTATTCAAAGTTCCTCTAAGTCTACTGTTACTTGATCAAGAAGCAAGAGACATTGATGCAAGAGTAGTTTCGTGAAGCTTATGAAAAGTTTTGTTTAGGTTTTGCCAAAAATCAATGGCAAAAGTGTAATATTCGTGAAGGGTTTCGATTCTCACAAAATAAACAAAAGAAAACTTTTCTCTAAAAAAGTATAAAAGAAGAGGTCTTCGTTTACAAATAACTTAAGTTGTTAAAAATCATTAGGGTTAAAGAGAAAAAAAATTAGGGTAAAGAGAGTTTGAAAAACGAAACTGCGAGATCTAAGAAAAGCTAAACACGCCATGGACCCGTTTTCAATTCTTGCTGTGGAGTTGATAGTAGAGATACTTTTGAGATTGCCTGCAAAATCCGTAGCCAAGCTCATTTTTGTTTCAAAGCATTGGGCATCGATCATTAGTAGTAAAGATTTCACCAAGTTGTATATGACTCGATCCTTGACTCGGCCGCGTCTACTTTTCGTCTACAACTGACTGGTCTCAGAATCTTCCTCCCAGGAGGATCCATCTTCTGATCATCAAAAGTTAAGTATAGCTTTTCATCGGGATGATTACAAGAACGCATATAAGTTATCTGCGTCTGTTGGTGGCTTGATCCTCCATAGAATTCAAAATAAAGTGATAGTTGGAAATCCTAGCACAGGCCAGTTCATAACTTTGCCGAGAGTAAAAACCAAGAGAAGAGATGTATTCTCCTTTTTAGGGTATGATGATCCTGTGAATGATCTATACAAAGTGTTGTGCATAACAGTACCTAGATCTCGAGATGTGTCTGATGAGCATCAAGTTTTCGCTCTAGGACCTCAACAAAAATGGAGGAAGATCGCATGCAAGCATCCCCATCTTCCCTCTCCTATTAGACCTAATGATATATGCATCAATGGAATTGTGTATTATTCTGCTCGGATCAAACGTGAAAGTTCTTTTATCCGTTGTTCTTTAATCTGCTTCGATATCACATCTGAAGACTTTGTTTTCATTAATTTTCCTGAGGGTGATCGTATCGCCATTCAGGGCTTAATAAATTATGGCGGTAAGATAGCTTTATGGCTTCAGATACGCGCTAGACTTGACCTGTGGGTTCTACAAGATGCAAAGAAACAAGAATGGTCAAAAGTTTCTCACTTGATTCCTTCTTGGAGAGATTTAGATCGGAAATGCCATTTGAGTTTCAAGGGTATACTTAGTACCGGCCAGCTTATATTTGCACCGTTTCGTTTCTATGACCCTTGCTCTAATCACTTTCTTATCAGTTACAATCCCAAAGAAAACACTGCCAAAAAAGTTGTGATGGAAGAAATTGGTAATAACTCTGATTATTTCGATTGCTATCTCCATCATGTAGAGAGTCCTATGGTTCTATCAAATGTAATATAAATCCTTTGGTGTTAGATTTCAGTGACAGTAGTTGTTTTTCTTTTTCCTTTTTGGGCTTAGGATTTATGTCACAAGGAATGCGTACTATTTATTTCTTCATCAAGAGTTTTGTATTGGTTCTACATCGTAAGAAAAACTATAATTGTCAATTCCAAGAAGAGTTGTGATTGACGTCAGTTCTTTTGATGATCCCGTTTCTGATTTTTTCTGATTACGGAGTGCATTGTTATAGCCAACCATTGTATTGTTCATAAGAAACACAACCTGGAAAGAGTTTGTAATCGGTTTACATGATAGGTTAAGTCCTCTTGCTAGCCATGCTGTTAGAAAGTTTCATATTTTGTCTATCCATTTGTCTATCGATTTCTCTCTTATTAGTTTCATATTTTGTTATATCTATTGGTTCACCTTTGATCAAGTAAATGTGCAAACTTCTTGCTTTCTGCATAAGGCTCGAAGGTAGAGAATATCTATCGCAATATAATTTTTTTAAGTGCTATGAACTCTTCTCTTGTGATACAATCCTCTCTTTCATTTTTTGATTATCTCCATTGCACTAAAATCCTTCTCTTTAAAAGAAATTCATTTCTAGCCTTACAAAATATCATTTCTAGCCTTACAAAATTTCCAAAGGATGTATCATGTATGGACTTCAAAGTTTTCTGATTCAGGTTCAGTTATACCATCCCAAGTTTTAAAGAGAAAAACGACTTTTTGTCAAAAAAGTTTTAAAATAAGATACTTGATATATATGTTTTTACACATTAATTAATAAATCGTTTTTTTTTGTAAAAATAAAATTAAAAATACTCAATATTATTTTAAAATTTATTTAATAATCATTTCAATAACTGAAAAGTATTTTTCAAAATGTATTATTTAGGGTTTTTAATTGTTTTTTGTTTTGTGCACACAATTTAGGGCTAAGAAAGATCAACGGGATAGGAGCTGAAGCATAAAGAGTCAAAGGTTACTTGATCAAGAGGCGAGAGACTTCCGCTTGTATTCTTCAGCTCTTTGAAACAGAAAATCGAAAGAAGCCATTAGATTTGTCTATTTTTAGGTTTTTCAAAAATCGATAGAAATACCGTAATAGCAAAAATGTAATTTTCAATTTTCAATGTAAAAAATTACAGAGGAATTTTCTGTAAAAGAATATAAAATAGGACGCTTTTGTTTACAAAAAACCAATATGTTGAATGTTAAGTCGCCTTAAAAAGGGATTAGGTTTAAAGAGTTCACGAATTTAGGGTTCTGAGAGATAAAATAAAACAAAAAGAAAGTGAAGAATCGCCATGACTAAAAAGAGCAAGAGGTCTAAGAAAAGAGACAATGGAAATGACCCGTTTTCGATAATTCCTTTGGATCTGAAAATCGACATACTCCTGAGATTGCCAGTGAAGACCATAGCGAGGCTCAGCTTCTTATCGAAACACTGGTCATCGATAATCCGCAACAAAGATTTCACCAAGGTATATATGACTCGATCCTTGACTAGACCGCGTCTACTTTTCGTCTATAACAAAGAAGGCTCGCTGTTCTTAGAATCATCCTCCCATGAAGATCTATCTTCTAGTGATCAAAAGGTAAGCATAACATTTCATCCGGATGATTATATGAACGTGTATAATATTTTTACATCTATCCGCGGCTTGATCTGTCATCAAAATGATAGTAAAGTGATGATTGGAAACCCTAGCACAGGGCAGTTCATAACTTTGCCTAGAGTAAGAACCAGGGGAAGAGACTTATTCTCCTTTTTGGGGTATGATCCTGTGAATGATCTATACAAAGTGTTGTGCATAACTGTACGTAAATGTCGAAGTCTGTCCGATAGGCATCAAGTTTTTACTCTAGGACGTAAACAAAAATGGAGGAAGATCACATGCAAGCATCCCCATCTTCCTGCTCCTTATACTGAAGGGATATGCATCGATGGAGTTGTATGTTATTGTGCTTGGATCAGAAGACAAGTATTTTTAATCTGTTTCGATGTTACATCTGAAGATTTCAATGTCATTAAATTACCTGAGGATATCGAGTGCCCGTGCCTAGTGAACTACGGTGGAAAGATAGCTTTATCCCGTCTGAGGTATAAAACTTCAGTAACTACACTTAACTTGTGGGTTTTACAAGATGCCAAGAAAGAAGAATGGTCAAAAGTTTCTCACTCGATTCCTTCATGGACAGATTTAGTTGAGCATCATAAAACAATGAGTTTCAAGGGTATCCTTAGTACAGGCCATCTTATATTTGCACCGCTCAGCCATAGATACTCAGCTTACTTTCTTATCAGTTATGATCCCAAAGAAAACACAACCAAAAAAGTTGTGATTGAAGGAATTGGAGAGAGACCAGTCCAACTCTTTATCCATCATGCAGAGAGTCCTATAAATGTAAGTTAGAATCCTTTGGTGTTAGATTTCGGACACAGTTGTTTCTTTTTTATTTTTTGCTTCGTTTTTACATAAAGGATGTTACTTTTATAGTTTTTCCTAAGAATGCTACAATCTTGAGGAATAAGAATTGTGATTGATTTGAAGATTTGAAGATTGTTTCCCATTGATGCAAATTAGTTTCACGAGTTCAGCTTTTCACTTGCATTCTTCAGCCTTCTTCGTTGGTAGCTATATGAAACAAAACAAAAATGAAAAGAGAGAACAAAAATGTTAATATACATAAGTTACTTTTTTCGTGAAAAGGTTATTAGGTTTCACGAAGCTAGGGTAAAGAGAGAGAAACGGAAACAAGAGAAGAGAGATCAGAAGTGAAGAATAAGAAAGGAGACAAAAGAATGAGTGAAAACGACCTGTTTTCAATACTTCCTTTGGATTTGAAAGTAGATATACTTCTGAAAAAATTGCTGGTGAAGTCCATATTCAGGCTCAGCTTCGTATCAAAACAATGGTCATCGATCATCCAAAGAAAATATTTCACCAATTTGTATATGACTCAATCCTTGACTCGGCCGCGTAAACTTTTAGTCTATAACAAAAAGCACTCGCTGATCTTTGAGTCCTGTTCCCAAGTGAATCAATCTTCTGATCGTCAAAAGGTAAGGATACCTTCTTATCACATGAACTCGTATGATTCTTCTGCATCCATCTGCGGCTTGATCTGCCTTCGAAATAATACTAGAATGATGGTTGGAAATCCTAGCACTGGCCAGTTCGTAACATTACCTAAAGTCAACACCATAAGAAGACATTTATTCTCATTTTTTGGGTATGATCCCGTGAAAGAAGTATACAAAGTGTTGTGTCTGACGGTATTACAAAGACGTGGAGCTCAAGCTATTTCTAATGAACATCAAGTTTTCACTCTAGGACCTAAACGAAAATGGAGGAAGATCGAATGTAAGCATCCCCACATTCCTGAAGTTGAACCTAAAGGAATATGCAGTAATGGTGTTGTGTACTATTATGGTCGGATCAAAGAGGAAAGATCTTTAATCTGCTTCGATCTAACATTAGAAGACTTTAGTGTCGTGAACTTTCCTGAGGATCTCCATGGCCTAGGGCTAGTAAACTACCACGTGAAGATAGCTTTATGGAGTCAGCTTAACACTTCACTTAACCTGTGGGTTCTGCAAGATGTTAAGAAACAAGAATGGTCAAATGTTACTCAATTGGTTCCTTTATTTGTGAGTCGTCAACCATACAGTTTCAGGAGTACACTTAGTAATGGCAAGCTTATATATATACCTAAAGATAGCTTTCGCTGTTACGATCACGTTGAGAGTACTATGATTCTATCAAATTTTGGATTTCAGACAACAGTTGTTTCTTTTTTGTGATGTATCGCTTAGCTTTTATTTCATTACGAAAGATCACTTTATTATATATTCATCTATGGTTTTGTATTGATTCTATATTTTCTCTTTCAATCTTAAGTAAAACTACTAGTATACCAAGTGAATTTCCGTTGCACCATATCCTTGAATGCAAAACACAATGAATTGTATACTTATATGTAAACTATTTAGGATTTTAGAGATATTTAACCATGAATTGGAGTTTGTTTCACTAGAAAAAGCAAACTTGTAGTAGAATAGCAAGAGTGATTAAAAAAACGATAGCATGAAGAGTGTTATAAAGCTAAACCCATGGTTCCAACCATCTTTGAAGTAGAGCGGAGGCAATGTTATGATTTTGAAAGCGGAGAGGCTCCGTTTCGAATTGATTGGTCAAAGAATATATGATGCCTGGATTCAGCAACGAGACTGCAGAGAGAACAATTGGCTGTAACTGGTAGACCCTAATTTACCATCTTTCCACCAGTAATATATGTCTTGCTCCATTCCGAGTTCTAGTGTAGTTAGATGAATATGCATACTGATTTTTGCTTCTAATAATGCAGCTGGGAGACCCCAAAATCTTCCATTCCATAAGCCAAGGCCACTTGTTTCTTTACTCGGGTATGCTTCGTAAAGAATGTTCCTGAAAACTTTGATACTTTGTCTTAATTTGGCCAAGCTATTGTTTCATAAAGAATGTGTACTATCTATATCTTCATCAAGAGTTTAGTATTTGCTCTATATATTCTCTTACAATCTTAAGAAAATCTATATATGTCAATGCCAAAAAGAGTCCTGATTGATGGATTTGAAGAATACCTCTGTTCTCTTGATTATTCCATTTCTGCTAAACATAAGATAAACCTCTAATGCCTTAACCTATCATGTTGTGTTGCTCGACGCTCCTGGACACAAAGATTTTGAACCTGGTTTTGATAATTTGAAATGACAGACAAGGGAGCACGCACAGGTACGTGGCATAATTGCAGTCAACAGAACCTCTATTCATGACTATATGTGACGCTATAAGATCAACTTCACAAGGACGGTAGGTATCTGCATGTGGCAAACTTGAAGCTGGAGCTGTACAGACAGGATCCAAGGTACACAAGTTCCATGATGGGAAGATTTTCTTCTCGTTTAATTGTCTATTAAAACATATGAAACTGCCTTAACTGATTACTTACATTACTGGAACAATCTGCTAGATAATGGTTATGCCATCAGGAGATTAAGGAACTGTGCGGTCTCTTGAGCGTGACTCTCAGGCTTGCACCAGGAGATCAAGGAATTTTGATCTGACTATTGTTGGTTGTAATTGCAGGTTAGTCTTAATCCAGTTTGTGTGGAGACATTTTCCGAAAGTAGATGACAGTATATGTAATCCCTATAAGATTGAACTCAATGGAGAAAGAGAAGAGTATATGAACCAAAAAGTGTTTAAGCTTAAATACAGATTGAGAAGAAACTGTCGCCTGTTCTTAAAGAAAGGGTTGCTTAATTAGATCATCCGGACTAGGGAAGAACTGTTGGTATGTGCAAAGTTACTCGGATTATTCAAGTTGCATAATTGTTCTCTATCTTGGAATCATCCCACAAAGCTAATGTTGTTGTTGGAAGTATTCACTTAGACTTCTCCTCTTCCGCAGAGGTTTTGCAGATTGAGCACGAATTCTTCATCCGCAGCCATTGTTGCACCTCACATGGTACATGTGTCGACACGGCTTAGTCCCTATAACATCAGCTTAGATGGTATAAAGTAGAGAGAAAATAGAGAAACAAAGAGACCTGGCAAATACTGCACTTGCCACTGTTATCATTTGTCTCCAGATAAATGCTTTTCTTGAGCCTTCTCGAGAGTGCTTCTTCTCTTAGAGAGCTATGCTCACTCTAACCGTTTTATCTCCCAAAGTAGTAGTTCCTGCAAGTTTTATGGTGTTATGATGGTTTTAAGTATGAAGCACAATCTGGAAGAGTTTACAATCGGTCTCCATGATAGGTTAAGTCTTCTTCCTGGCCATGGTATTGGCCGGTTTCCGGTTTAACTTATGTGAATACACAAATCTACTGTTACTTGATCATGAAGCAAAGACATTGATGTTAAGCTTACAATGACTCAGCTTTACACTTACGCCTTCCTCGTTGGTTGCTTCTAAGGAACAGAATATCGAAAGAACTCGCTGATTTTGCCTAGTTATGAAAGTTTTGTTCAGGTTTTGCAAAAATCAATGGCAATGCAGAAATAGCAAAAGTTTACTTTTCTTGTATTGGAGGCTTTTGTTTACAAATTCCCTAAAATATTAAAGTTATTTCGGCGTGAAAATATGTTAATACTATTAGGTTTAAGAAGTAAAAAAATTAGGGTTAGGAGAGATCCACAAAAGCAAAACGACTAGAAGGAAGTGAATAATCGCCATGTGGAACACGAGATTGAGCAAGAGGACTAAGAAAAGAGACGAAAGCGTTAATGAAAACGACCCGTTAGCAATACTTCCTCTAGATGTGGTGGTAGAGATACTTCTGAAATTGCTAGCGAAATCGATAGCTAAACTCATTTTTGTATCAAAACACTGGTTCTCGATCATCCGCAGCAAAGATTTCACCACGTCGTGTGTGACTCGATCATTGACTCGGCCGCGTTTTCTTTTCGTAGTCGTCTATGGTATGCAATCGGAGTTCTTAGAGTCTTGCTCCCAGGAAGATCAACATTCTGATCATCAAAAGGTAAACATAACTCAGCATGGCTTGTATGGTAATTCTACACCTATCCGCGGCTTGATTTTCCGTCAAAAATATACTAAAGTGATGATTGGAAACCCTAGCACGGGCCAATTCTTAACATTACCTAGAGTCAAGACCAGGAGAAGAGGTATATTCTCCTTTTTTGGGTATGATCCAGTGAATAACGTATACAAAGTGTTGTGCATGACCTTACTGCATACTATAAACCGGAGACGTGATGCTCAAATTGTGTCTGATGAGCATCAAGTTTTCACTTTAGGACCTAAACAAAAATGGAGGAAGATCGCGTGTAAGCATCCCCATCTTCCTCCGGGTTAAACTAAAGGTATATGCATCAATGGGGTTGTGTATTATTATGCTTGGATCAAAAGTGAAGGATCTTTAATCTGTTTTGATCTTACATCTGAAGACTTCAACGTTGTTAGGTTACCTGAGGATACCAAATCCCTAGTCAACTACTGCGGAAAGATAGCTTTAATTAGGAGGCCACAGATCAAGGCTAGACTTAAATTGTGGGTTCTACAAGATGCCAAAAAACACGAATGGTCTGAAGTTTCTGATATGGTTCCTTCTTGGACAGATTTAGTCGGGAATAGAAGTTTGAGATTTGAGGGTACACTTAGTACAGGCAAGCTTATATTTGCACCGTATCCTTACTACAATGCTTGGCCGTACTTTCGTATCACTTACAATCCCAAGGAAAACATTGCCAAAAGAGTTGTGATTGAAGGAATTGAAAATAACTCTCCTTATGTCAATCTCTATCTTGATCATGTAGAGAGTCCTATGGTTCTATCAAATATAAGTTGAGTCCTATGTTTTTACTTAGCTTTTATTTCATTAATAATGTTACTTTTATAGTTTTTCCTAAGAATGTTACAATTCTGAGTTGTGATGGATGTAAATGTTACAATTCTGTTTCTCTCGATTAAACCTCTAATATGAGAAGCTTCCTAGAGTTTTTGTCAGATGTAACTGTAATTTTTGAAGACAATATTCTTGAGCTAATTAATGCTCGCTTCTTAAAATTTTCATTTGAACATAGCCTAACTTAAGGGAAGAAGCATGATATTTTGGACATTTATTTCTGTAATACTTCAAATTTTATGTGGAATTTTTTTTGGTCAACCTTACTCATTTTTTTAAGTATTAATGGGGATCGACAAAGGTCCAATCTATTGTCAAACTTTTTTTCTTCCCTTTACATCTGGGAGGAATCAAACTCGGGTGCCTAAGGAATGTTAAAGTAGCCTCTACAACTGGGGCACACGTCCTCGGCATTTTATGTGGAATTTTTTTGTTATAAAATATGAATTTTGCAGCTTTAACTCAAAATAACATAACATGTTTTGAATAAAAAATTGAATTTTTTATTTACAAGAATTTCACTAGAAAATTCATTCAGTTCATTTTAAAAAAACAAATTCATACTCAAATCACCGATATTAAATAAGTGGTGGTTTAAAATAGTATTTAAAATTGATATCACAAATAACATGATTTTTTTTTTGTCTGTCTGTAAATTTTATTAAGGTAACTGCATCAAGCATTAGAGAAGATAAAGTTACTGAGAGCATACATGCTACAAGCAAGAGTAAAACAAGAGGTCAAAAGGACCACAAAACCTTGACTAACAAGGTACCCGTTAGGACATCAATGTCTGCTAGGTGTGGAACCAAATTCAGATGGAAACAGACTTTCTTCTATCCTCCTCGATCGCCGAAGCCAGCCATGTTGGTCCTCATCTCGATATATAAGAGTTAAACCGAGAGTCCCTGATCACACTCAACGCTAACTTTCGAGCTGGTGAATTGGCTTTCTGTGTTGACACATTAAAACAACAAAGATTGAAACTCCTTTGCAACACCTCGATCTTAGAGGTGTAAAATCTGTATTTAGGCCATCTTTGAGCTTGATTGATCGCTTCTACTACCCCAATATTCTCCAAACTAATCTTGATCTCATGGTATTTGTAGAATTAGGTACTGAACTAATTGATTTTCATTGATGTATATTAAGGTATTTATAAATTACATGAGAAACCTTACGGGCATATCTAAGTCTAAATCAATACAAACCGACATTAGATATAAACTAAGTATAATTAACAATATATATACTCCCTTGTCAATATTCTCCCTCACGTTAGAGCATGAGGGTCTTGAAAGCCCAACACAAACATAAGACTCGAACTCTACAAACTTTGGTACTTTGTTATGTTCGGTTAATCTAATTCATTAGTTTGGTTATTTTGATTTAAGATTTATTCGGATACATTTATTTCTCGGATAGAGTTTCCTCGGTATAAATTGAGTTCAGGTTTTTATATAAAAATTCAAAATAACAAAAAAGATTTAGTAGAAAAACTCTAAAATTTGTTTTTTGATTTGATTCCGGTTCGGTTTGGATTCAAATTTTTAATATATAGATTTATGACTCATTGGGTATTTTGTCGGGTTCGGTTCGGATTCGATTCTTCTAATTCAGATCTAAGAACCAAATAAGTACAAATTAAAAACAATCAAATATCACTCTATAGCATGGATATAATTCTAGTTATATTTGTATTGTAGAAATATTAATTCATCATTAAAAATGTTTTAAAATCTTTTCTAGATTTAAATATTTATGGGAGAATTGCAAAAATGCCCCTCAAATGAGGATATTTTAATCATTGCCCTCATTTTTTAGACATTTTCAAAAAGAACCCCTCATTATGAAAAATAACCAAAATATCCTTAGATTATTATTATTATTTTTTTCAAATTTTTTTCTCACCAAATTTTTTTTCCACCCAAAAATTATTTTTCCCACAAAAAAAAAGTTTCTGCCAAAAAAATTTTTTTGCGCCAAAAAAAAACTTTATTCTGAAAAATTCTTTCCAATTTACGAAAAAAATTTCTGCCAAAAATATTTATGTTTACAGAATTTTTTGTAAGAGAGCTTATAAAATTCATAACGCTTTATAAGAGAGCTTACAAAATTTATAAGATTTTATAAGAGAGCCTGTAAAATTATAAGGTTTTATGATAGAGCTTATAAAATTTATAATGTTTTATAGGAGAGCTTATAAAATTTATAAGTTGTTTATAAAAAATTTATACGGTGTTTATCAAAATTTATAAGGTGTTTATAAAAATTTATTACGTGCTTTTAAAAATTCATAAGGTTTTATAAGAAATCTTATAAAATTTATAAGGTGTTTATAAAAAAGCTATAATGTGACTATAAAAATTTATAAGGTTTTATAAGAGAACTTATAAAATTTATAAGGTTTTTATGAAAAATTTATAAAGTATTTATAAAAATTTATAATGCATTTATAAAATTTATAAGGTGTTATAAAAACTTTATAAAAATTTATGAGCGAACTTAAATTTTAGCCCAGAACTTTTTTTTGCGGGAAAAGTTTGTTCCCTTCTTTTTTTCAAAAAAAAAAATTTATGTAAAGTTTTTTCTGGAAAAAACTTTTTTTGGCGAGAAAATGTTTTTATGGCGGAAAATTTTTTATTATAAACAAAATTTAAAAATATATTTTTTAGGGTATTTTTGTCATTTTATTAATAAGAGACATTTTTTGAAAAAACAAATTTCAGACGGCATTTTTGCAAATTGGTACACTAAAATAGGCATTTTTTAATATTCCTCAATATGTATATTATAATATTTTCATTTGTAATACATTTTTCTTATTGTAAACAAATTTTTATTTGTGAAAACATTTTTTTTACAATTATTACAATTATTTTTGTAAAAAAATCACTAATTAAATATTTTAGTAATGTTTAATTAAAATATATATTTTATTAAAATATATAATTTTTTTTTGTAAAAAAATTATTTTCCAACGGACGTCGAAAAAAATTAAAATATATTATAAAATAATTAAAAAGTATTTTAAAAAATTATATTTCCCTCCGGAAATGGTCAGAATTTTTCCACAGCTTTCGACGGTTTATACATTTCCGACAGTTTCTAACCGGATTTTTCTACAGTTTTTGACGGTTTATCTCCTACGGTTTCCAATGGTTATTTATGACTATCTCTTTCCGTTGAAAGCTGTCAAAAAATTCTTACTGTTTCTGACGGGAATCACATTTCTGACTATTCTATACCAACCAATCTTTCCCGTCGGAAAATGGTCAGAATAATATCTTTTTAACCGCTTTCTGACTTTCCCGTCGGAAAATGGTCAGAATAATGTCTTTTCAACCGCTTTCTGACGGGATTCTCCGTCATAATAAGCCTTGTATTCTTGTCTTGCAATATATCTGTTAGTGAGTGAAGAGTTGTGATAGATGATTTAAAGATTGCGTTTGTTCTTTTAATTATCCTGTTTTTTGTCAAACTAAGCTAAATGCTGAGTGTCGTAGTCTCATGATGGTCTTTGTTGGATAAGCTTGAATCTAGGTAATTTAAGCTATAAATTATCTAGGTTAGTTAAGATGCTATATTTTAGGAGTTATCTAAAGTGTAATAATTCCTAGCTAAAATAGGTTTTGTTAGAAGCCTATAAAAAAGATATCAAAGTTGTGATAATTCCTAAAAAATTATTGTGTTTGAGAATTTTAGTTTTGAGTGAATTTTCTAAAGTTAATAAGAAAAGATATTTTTTATCAATCTTGTGTTAAAGATTTTGGTTCTTCAGTCTTATGGTAAACAATTTTGCTTCAAATCCCTTTGGAAGAGAAAATATGTAAAAGAATATTAGATTCAACCCTATCGAAGGAAATAAGGAGGTAATGGACGCTTACGTAAGTCGCAAACAAACATCGCTCCACATGCTTCCTTGTTGGACAAGCTTTCAAGCTTTGCAGCTTTTGTAGTATATCTCTTTCAAAGGAAAAAAAAAAAAAAAAAAATATATGAATGGGAAACAAGTTTGAGTGTAAAATCAATAGTAATATAGCAAGTGATTTCCATTAACACCACATTCTTTAATGCAAAATATTCGTGACGAAACGCCAATCCAAGTTTTTATTATTATTCTTTGCCATATAAAAAACGATTTGTTGTCAAAAACAACAGGACGGAAAAACGATTTTTTAGCATACTCATGTATATGTATGAAATTTTGTGGAATTAAGAAAAGTCTTTTTTCATTGTACTCAGAATTTGCATGATTTCTCTTTAAATGGCAGAGATAACGTTTACAACAAATAGCACATAAGTTTTGAAGATGGTGAATAATCCTAAAGATTTGCGATTTTTTTCACCTAAAGTTTTGTTCGTGATTACACTTCTCCGTAAAGTTTTTAAAAATTCATCATTTTAAAAACAGAGGGTTTAAGGAAAGTACATTTAGAGGTTAATATCTATTTCTATATCTTTTCACCTCCGGTAATTAGAATATGGCTTATGGGTTGGGCTTTATCGATCGATCCAACGGATTTTCTTTTGGTCATTTTAATAGATTTGACGATTCAATGGATCAGTCTTTATCGACTAAAAGATTGGGTTTTGTCGATCCAGTCGGCGGAGAAAACAAGAAAAGAGGGAGTATTAATATAAGATACTTGTTTTGGTTTGGGCATAATATCTAGGGCTAAATAGGATAAGGTGATAGGAAGAAGTGAAGCAGCATGAAGAGCCTCAGCAAGAAACATACCACAAAGAATCAACAGTGTCTGGATCTGTTTTGTATGCTTCCTCTCGATGTCATAGCAATGATACTCCTGAAATTACCGGCGAAATCTGTAGCCAGACTTATCTTTGTTTCAAAACATTTGTCCTCCGTAATCTGCAGCAAAGATTTCATTAAGCTGTATGTAACTCAATCTTCGACTTTGCCGCGTCTTCTTTTCATCTATAACAAAATGCAGACGCATTTCTTAGAGTCATGCTCCCAAGAGGATCCATCTGCTGATTATCAAAGGATAATCATACCTTCTCATCCGGATAATGATATATACGGGTGCAAGAATGAGTTTTCTCCACCGGTGCGCGGTTTGATCTGCCTTAGAAATGGTACTAATGTGAGGATTGAAAATCCTAGCACGGGTCAGTTCTTAACATTACCCAGGGTCAAAACCAGGAGAAGAAGTTTGTTTTCCTTTTTTGGGTATGATCCTGAAAATGATGTATACAAAGTGTTGTGCATGACAGAGGCAAAACGTAAATCTCCAGTTGTGTCCGAGGAGCATCAAGTTTTCACTCTAGGACCTAAACAAAAATGGAGGAAGATCGCATGTAAGTATCCCCATCTTCCTGATTTTGATTCTGAAGGGATATGCATTAATGGAGTAGTGTATTATTATGCTTGGATCAAAGATGATGAATCTGTAATTTGCTTCGATCTCACATCTGAAGACTTTACTGTCATTAAGTTACCTGAAGGTGTTCAAATTCCGGCCAAGGGCTTAGTGAACTACAGAGGAAAGATAGCTATATGGAATCAGTTTAACGCTAGACTTGACTTGTGGGTTCTACAAGATGCTAAGAAACAAGAATGGTCAAAAGTTTATCACTTGATTCCTTCTTGGGCAGATTTAGTTTGGCCGGCTCGAGAAACATTCCGTTTCATGGGTACGCTTAGTACCGGCCAACTTATATTTGCTATGTACACTTACTTATCTCATTACCAGTACTTTTTTATAAGCTACGATCCCAAGGAAAACACTGCAAAAAGAGTTGTGATTGAAGGAATGGTAGATAACTCTTATATCAAACTCTATTTGGATTATGTAGAGACTCCTATAGTTTTATCAATGTAAGTTGAATCTTTTGATGTTGCTTCTCTTTTTAGATTTCGGACAACAGTTGTTTAATTTTTATGGTTCTTGTTAACAATTTCATTTTTTTTTATTTCGTATAATAGTTGTTTGGTTTGTGTGGATCTGGTTGACAATTTCTTATAATGATGCAACAATATAGATGAAGCCAAATTGTTGAATGTTTCTTGGTACTGCCACAGATCTTAGTTCACAAGAAAACTCTATTAACTCGGGTCAATGTGGAATATAAAATGGCAAATCAGAACTACAAATGGTGAGGCAATGCTCCTCAAAGGTTGAGTTCTAAACTTCTAATCTTAGAAGTCCACCTCATAAGATGTGACTCCTACTGCTTAGCTTCACAAACCACCTATTCTTATGGTTGTGATCACCAGACTTGAACTGTTTCACTGACTTCATTAGTCTTCCTCTTGAGGGCTACATTGTCTCGATTAAATGTGTAACAGCATTTAATTTTTACACAAGATTTTGGTTATTTCAGTCTCCTCCTTTCTTCAAATCTGAGATGAGACGCAACAAAGACAGGTATTAACTTTGTTCCATCACGACGAAACGGTTGTGGTCGAGTGGTTGTGGGACGGGCCTAGGCGTTCCCACGTCGTGGATTCGATCCCCCTAGCACTTGAAACTACTTCATAATTTGTTTAGTCACCCAAGGGTTACTGGACACTACTCCAGTCACACACGGACATTACTCCAAACATGGACACTATTCCAGATTTATCTGTTGAACGTACCCCTCTGTTTGTTGAGCTTACCCCTCTATGTGAGGGTCGAGCTTATCCGGTAAGTGGGCTCTTTTGTGAATTGGTGACTTAAATTTGGGTTCTTTAATATATAATGGGCCAAAGCCAATTATATTCTTTTTCTTTCTATTGTAACAAATTAGGAAGCTTTTGTTTACATTGTTAATCTCTGCGTGAAAACTTAGTAGGTTAAAGAGTAGGACGAAAACGGCGAGAAGAAGGTGAAGAATTGTCATGACGAAAAGAGGTCTAAGAAAAGAGACGAACTTGGGTTGTTTTCAATACTTCCTATGGATTTGATCGTACAGATACGCCTGCAAAATCCATAGCCAAGCTCAATTTTGTTTCAAAACATTGGACATCGATGGTTAGCAACAAAGGTTTCATCAAGTTGTACATGGCTCGACCCTCGAATCAGCCCCATCTTCTTCTCCTCTATACACAGATGTGGTCGCGGTCGCATATCTTAGAATCCTCTCCGTAATCATAACTAATAGTCTCGGTCAAAACTGTGAATTTTCTGCATATGCCCGTGGATTGATCTGCCTCCAGAATGGTACTAAAGTGATGATTGGAAATCCTAGCACAAGCCAGTTTGTAACATTACCAAGATTTAAAGCCACTAGAAGAGATGTATTCTCGTTTTTTGGATATGATCTTGAGAATGATGTTTACAAGGTCTTGTGCATGAAAGTAAGAGTCGTGAATTGTGACTAATGAGCATCATGTTTTCACTCTAGGACCTAAACAAATATGGAGAAAGATCCCATGTAAGCGACCTCATCATCATCCTCGTACTAGAACACGGATATGTATCAATGGGGTATTGTATTATTATGCTAAGATCAGAAAGCAAGGATCTTTAATATTCTTCAATCTCACATCTGAAGACTTTAATGTCATTAAGTTACCTAAAGACAGGCAGAAGGCCCAGGACCTAGGAAACTATGGCGGGAAGATAGCTTTATGGAGTCGGTGTAACGTTACACTTCAGCTGTGGGTTCTACAAGATACCAGAAATCGAGAATGGTCAAAAATCTCTCTCTTGATTCCTTCAGCTGCGAGTCCTCTACCAGTCTGTTTCGGGGGTACATTTAGTACCGGCCAGCTTATATTTATACCGTTCCACTACAGGATACCCTACATTTTCGTCACTGGTCTCAAGGAAAACAATGTCAAAAGAGTTGTGTTTGGATTTGAATTTGACCCCGAACACTGTTTCGATCATGTAGAGAATCCTATGGTTCTACCAAATGTAAGTTAAATTCTTTGGTATTGCTTCTCATTTCAGAATTTAGACAACTGTTTTTTCTGTTTTGTGGATTTGGGTGACAATTTCTTCTAATTTGAAGTGGAAAAAGATTTATGTTGGCTTAGCTTTCATATCATAAAGAATGTTACAACTAAAAAGTCAGTTTTCATTTAGTAAACTCGTAAAGAGAGAGATTTAATTGACTCGTAAAGAGAGAGATTTAATCCATCATCTGATCATCAAAGGGTAAGCATAATTTCTCATCCGGATAGTCATCTATATTATAATAATGTGTTTTCTCGACCTGTTCGTGGCTTGATCTGCCTTAGAAATGGTACTAACTTGAGGATTGGAAATCCTAGCCCGGGTCAGTTTGTAACATTACCCAAAGCCAAAATCAGGAGAAAAGATTTGTTCTCCTTTTTTGGTTATGATCATGTGAATGATGTGTACAAAGTGTTGTGCATGACCGTTATACAGAGACATCGACGTGTATCAACCGTTGTGTCTGAAGAGCATCAAGTTTTTACTCTAGGGTCTAAGCAAAAATGGAGGAAGATCCCTTGTAAGCATCCTCATCTTCCTCTTTGTGATTTTGGTGGGATATGCATCAATGGGGTAATGTATTATGATGGTCAGATTGAGAAACAAGGATCGTTGATCTGTTTCGATCTCACATCTGAAGACTTTACTGTAGTTAAGTTACCTGAGCGTAAGATCCTGAGCCTTGTGAACTACAATGGAAAGATAGCTTTATGCAGTTTCTTAAATGCTAGACTTAAATTGTGGGTACTACAAGATGCCAAGAAACAAGAATGGTCACAAAATTCTTATTTGGTTCCTTCTTGGACAGATTTAGTTGGGACTGAAATTTTCTATTTCAAGGGTACACTTAGTACTGGCCAGCTTATATTTGCATCGGGTCGTTGCATTTTCGACAACCCGTACTTTGTTGTCAGTTACGATCTGAAGGAAAACAATGCCAAAAGAGTTATGATTGAAGGACTTGGAAATAACTCTCATTGTATCAATAGCTATCTCGATCATGTAGAGAGTCCAATGCTTCTCCCAAATGTAAGTTAAATAATTTGGTGTTGCCTCTCATTTGTTTGATGAAGAATGTTTTCTATATTCTAAGTAAAACTTTATATGCGTATGCCTCAAGTGTTGAATTGTTGTAGTCAACCTTTTGTTTTGTTCATATGAAGCACAACTGATGAGTCGTATGTTGTCTGGAGGAATATCTGCAATGTTGTTGCCGATTGCATTGCAGGCACCTTGATTTTCCATTGCTCCATATTCTTTTTTTGTCTTGAACTATGGCATCTAGTAGATGCCACCAACTATAAAATTGTAGTTCACAAACTTTTGTATCAATTGCTACCTTTTTCGACAGATTTAGGTTTCAGGGGAACAATAAGTACCGTTTGTAATTGATTTAGGAGCATCAAGTTTTCACTCTAGGACCTAAACAAAAATGGAGGAAGATCGAATGTAAGCATTGATACAACGAGTTTTAACCCTATATCTTACTGTAAGTGTACAGCAAACGTAATAATACTTAGGGGTCGAATTCCATAGAGAACCAAGTCACACTTTTAACTTTAATCAAATCTCAAGTTATATCAATCAAGATCAGAGAAATAAATACCAACAACTTAACGTGGGTGTAAACAATAAACTAAAGCAATCGGATCTCGGGTATTCATCCAGGAGTTAGATTTTTGTCAGGGAAACTATTCAGGAACTATTCCAACCATATTCTCGGTTTGATTATAAATGAAGGTAACCAACTCTCATTGAATCTACCCCTTTACTAGTAATCTAAAGATTCTAACTCTCGTTGGTTTCAGATTACAAATAGGCTTTATTGTTTATGTTCAATTACCCACAACCCAACCTAGCATCAACTCTGGTTGGTAGTGAAGGAATTGCTCTTCTAATCTAGTTCTTGTTCTTAACAAGCTTTTGGAAAGTTAATAACCTAAAATCATTGAGTAGGCGATCGAGCTAATCTATGCATTAAACTCAAGTATTATAAGGAGAATGTTCCAATTATCAATCATATCTGTTCCCTAACAGTTGAATTCTAAAATCCTAGAATCCCTAAATCCGATCTAAGATCTACTCAGACATTGAGCAATGAACAAAGCAAATCATGATGAACTGAAACTGAAATTGCATTAAGAAATAATAATAAGGTTTAGAAATTTTTCTCAAGTATGAAGAGATCTTCCCCCTAGCTTACAAACTCTAAAACTGCTGTAAAAATCGTTCTCTCTCAGCTCAAAGACGACTTACAAAAATAAAATAGGAAATGAGTATTTATAGGTTTCAAAACAAGAGCTGAAAAATCGTAAAATTAGGTTT
>OVBA01004612.1:0-22896 GCA_900406435.1 Lepidium aucheri
ATTTAAATTTAAATTAATAAAAATTAAATTATAAAATTATAATAATTACAAAATATATATTTTTGTAAAAATAATAAATATTGAAAAAAAAATTACAAAAATTTGATTTTAATTGCTTATAAATATATTTTTGATGATTAATATATAAATNATTTAATTTTTAATCAATTTTGCATAATTTTTGCTAAATAAATATTAGTATTTTCTAACTTAGATTAACATACACATTTTAAATTTTTATGAATATATTAATAAATTTATAAAAAAAATTATAAAAAAAATTCATTTTTTATAAAAAAGAAGTCGTTGGTCGCTGCGACTGCAAAACGAACAACATAGCAACTGGTCGCAGCGACCAGTCGCAGCGACTAACAAACAAACATAAAACTAATTTTTTAATTGCGGTCGCTGATCGTAGTCGCTGATCGCAATCGCTAGCGACCACGAAACGAACAGGGCCTTATAAAGATAAAGCGACAGCCATTGTTTAGCATAGTAGTCATAAATTACATTAAAAATAATATACAAATTAATACTCGCTTTATTTTTTTATAATTGATATTTTAGACTTTTTACATAAATTAAAAAATATTATTTTTTATTTTATCAAATTTTTCAAAACAATCTAACCAATTATAATTCAATATGTAAAATTCAAACAGTCGAAAACACTAAAAATATATTAAATTTAGAATAAAAAACTGAAAACATCAACTAAAATAAAATAAATGTATTTTTTAAAACTTCAACAAAAACTAAATGAAGGGAGTATGTTTAATAAAAATAAGTGACATTTAGCCTAGTGAAATGTAGTAAGTCCATTAAAAACAAGTGCATTTGCATATCTAAAAATCGAATTTTAATATTAATATTATATAAAAATTTGACTAATTAATATATAGATTGCTATGGTCTAATATTAAAACAAAAAGTATATGTTTAATAAAATTTACTCTAACGTATAAATGAGTTATTGACTTTGTTTGCGATAATGGACCCAAATGATTTACAACGTAGCAAAATGTACATTCTCTTTTTTTTTTTTTCAAATGTACATCCTCTTAAGAACATCATAAATACAACGTAATAATCATTTTATAAAATTATGGAGTTTCAAAAATACATTCAAATTCAAAGATTTTAAGTGGGTTGGAGACGACGACAAAAGAAAAGGGTGGGAGACAAATTAATTGTCAATCTATAATATAATAATCAAACTGTCTTTTTACGTAATTTAAATATATAACACTATATTTAATTATATCTAAAGTTTGTATTATGTAAATCTCTAGAATTTAAACATATATTATCAGATATATAGAATTGGTTTACTTGAATTAGTAACTTAATTTTGGTTCTATTATACGGTTATAGATGTCATACTGTATATAAATATTTTTTGTACACATTCATTTGTTAAAATAACAAAAAATATCTTCATAATCATTTTTCTCTTCTTCTCTACTAACATTGTACTAAAGCAATTCGAGAGCTTAAATTCTCTTTGATTGCTTCTGGTTTTCTTCCTATCGATCCTCCATTTTGCTCCCGTTGAACTCTTTCAATTCTATGATGGTTAAAGTGATGAATACACTTCGTTGTTCATCTTAGTTAAGAGCTTCAACAAGTTTTTCATCGAAAACTACTCGCCGGACAAATCAATTGGATAATGTAACTGATTCTCCTCCGAATACTCCTCCAAAGGCCTTGATTCAAACTTCTGGAGCTTCACAAACCATCCTGATGCCCAATACGACTGATTCGAGCCAGTCTCCTTTCTTTATGCACAGCGACGATCATCCAGGTCGTTTAGATGGATCTAACTATGATGATTGGAATGTTGCTATGAAAATTGCATTAGATGCAAAGAATAAACTAGGAATTATAAATAGTTTTTTAGCTAGACCTTTGGAATATATTCCACACTTTGGTATTTGGTCCAGATGCAACAGTATGGTCAAATCCTGGTTGTTGAACTCTGTTTCTCCTCAGATCTATAGGAGTATTCTTTGTTTGAATGATGCTTCTGACATATGGACTGATTTGTATGTGAGATTTCATATGACAAATTTGCCTAGAACATTCAATCTTCCTCAGTAGATTCAAGATTTTAGGCAAGGATCAATGTCTTTATCGGATTATTATACTTTTCTCAAAACACTTTGGAACAATCTCGACAGCACTGAAGAACTAGATGAGCTTTGTGTTTGTGGTAAAGCAGCTAGTATTCAACTCAAGACTGAGAGAGCTCGTATTGTTAAATTTCTTGTTGGTCTTAGTGATTCATATGAAATCATTAGACATCAAATTATTATGAAGAAAGCTCTTCCTTCTCTCGTTGAAGTATATAATATTCTTGATCAGGATTACAATCAACATGGATTCTCTAACACTATGACTATTCCTACAACTGCTTTTCAAGTTTCTGAAACTCCTAATTCAAAAGATGATTCAGTGTGTTATTCTCAACCCAATGGAGCTAAAGGACGTCCAGTTTGTTCATATTGTAACCATGTTGGACATGTTGAGGACAAGTGCTATAAGAAACATGGATACCGTCCTAGATATGTATCCAAGAACAAAGCCAATAGTAAATCCCAGTCTGTGAAATCGGTAGCAGCCAATGTGACTATGACACCTTCTGATGATGAGAATGCTTCAACAAATCTCGAGGGAGTTATTGGTAATCTCAGTAAGGATTAGATACAACAATTTATAACATTGTTCAGTTCTCAACTGCAATCTTCTCATGTATCTGCTACATCCAAGGCTAGCTCAAACCTGCAGGCAGTAATTCTAGTATCTCTTTTTCTACAACCACTTACTGCTTTGTTGGAATATTGACAATAGCCAATCATTGTATATCTTCACATACTTGGATAATTAATTCAGGGGCAACCCATAATGTTTCTCATGATCGAAGTTTATTCACCTCTTTGAATACTTTGGTTATCAGTTCTGTGAATTTTAAGATATATATTAGTGGAATAGGCACAGTTCAGCTCAATGAACATATTACCCTCAACAATGTGCTTTTTATTCCTGAACTTCATCTCAGTCTTCTCGGTGTTAGTTCACTTATAACTGATAATGGAGTGAGATGTATATTTGATGAGTCTTCGTGTGAACTTCAGGATCGTACCAGGGGGTTGATGATTAGAATGAGTAGCAAGATCTCAAACTTGTATGTGCTGGATTCTCAATCTGCTTCAGTTTCTCTTAATGTTATAGTTGATGTTGGTATGTGGCACCAACAACTTGGTCACCCATCTTATGAAAGACTGGACACAATATCTGAAGTTTTAGGCACTACAAGACACAAGAATAAGGGTACTTCTTATTGTCATGTTTGTCATTTGGCTAAACAGAAGCAGTTGTCATTTCCTTCTCCGAACAATATTTGTAAAACCAACTTTGAGCTTTTACATATAGATATTTGGGGACCATTTTCAGTTGAGACTATTGATGGATATCGATATTTTCTTACAGTTGTGGATGATAATTCTAGAGCAACATGGATCTTTTTACTGCGCACAAAGACAGAAGTTCTTACTATTTTCCCTACATTTATACAGCAAACTGAGAATCAATACAATACTACTGTTACATCCGTTCGTTCAGATAATGCTCTAGAACTAAAATGCTCTATCATTCTTGTCCAGAGACACCTGATCAGAATTCAATGTGGAAAGAAAACATCAACACATTCTCAATGTTGCAAGAGAATTTATGCTTCAAACAAAGGTGTCTTTACAATTTTGGGAAGACTGTTTATGTACAGCTGTGTTTCTTATTAACAGAACTCCATCTCCCTTCTTGGATCATATGACACCGTATGAGATTTTGAGTGGTAAATAACCAGTTTATACTCAGTTAAGGAATTTTGGCTGCTTCTGTTATGGTTCTACTTCACCTACAAAGCATCATAAATTCCAACCAAGAGCTCGAGCATGTGTGCTTTTGGGTTATCCAGCTGGATACAAAGGTTATAAACTTCTAGATTTGGAAAAAATGTATTCATCTCAGGAAATGTTGTGTTTCATGAAGAAGTTTTCCCCATGGCAACATATTTGGATTCTGATTCAGTTTCAGATATTTTTGCGCCGATGAGTCATGTATCTTCAGCTCCATCTTCCACTTCTATCATACCATCATTGCATCTTCCCTCTACAGATACTTCTACTTCTCGCACTAAAAGTCCACCCTCTCACTTAAAAGATTATCAATGTTACAATCTTTCTTCATCACTCACACAAAATCATCCTCCATACCAAATATCCCAGTGATTCTTTTATATCTTACTCAAAACTATCACCCTCTTATTTAGCTTATATCAATGCTATTTCTCAAATATCAATACCCAATTCTTATGCTGAGGAACATGAATCTAAGGAATGGTGTGAAATTGTCGATAAAGAGATTGGTGCTATAGAAAAGGAGTCATAGGATATTGTTTGTTTATCTCCAGGTAAGAAAGCTATTGGTTGTAAGTGGCTTTTTACATTAAAATTCTATGTTGATGGGTCTCTTGAGAGGCGTAAGGTTCAGCTGGTTGCAAAGGGATATGCACAAAAGAAAGAATTGGATTATACTGACACATTTTCTCCTATTGAAAAGATGACAACAATTAAGCTTCTGTTGAAATTTCAGCCTCGAAGAACTGGTTTTTGACACAGCTTGATGTTTCTAATGCATTTCTAAATGGAGAATTGGATGAGGAAATTTTCATGAAACTTCCTAAGGGTTATGCTACACGTAAGGGGGACTCATTACCTCCTAATGTTGTTTTTCGCTTAAAGAGATCCATATATGGCTCAAACAAGCTTCAAGACAATGGTATAAGAAAATTTCAATTTCTTTACTAGCTCTTGGTTTCACTAAAGGTTCTGGTCATATGTTATTTGTCAAGGAATATAATGATGAATTTGTTGTTGTTTTAGTCTATGTTGATGATATCATCATAGCAAGCACAAGTACTGAAGCTGTAGTTTCTCCAAAATAGAGTTTGAACAACACATTCAAATTACATGATCTTGGAGAGTTGAAATATTTTTTGGGATTGGAAATTGCCCGTTCTAAAGCTAGTATATCTATTTTCAAAAGAAGTTTGCTTTGAATCTGCTTTAGTCTGTGGGAATGACTAATTGCAAACCTTGTTCTGTTCCTATGATTCCAAATCTAAAATTGTCTAAATCTGATGGAGAATTGTTGGAAGACAATGAACAGTATTGTCGACTTGTTGGTCAATTGATGTATTTGACCATTACTCGTCCTAACATAGCTTTTGCTGTGAACAAACTATGTCAATATCTTCTGCTCGGAGAACTGCAAATTTAGATGTTGTTTATTGGGTCCTACAATATGTCAAAGGAACTGTTGGTGCTAGAATTTTCTATTCAGCTACTTTAGACCTTACTCTTAAGGGATTTATAGATTATGACTAGGCTACGTGTCCTGACAGTCATCGGTCTACAACAATTTTCTTGATGTTCATTGGTGATCCGTTGATATCTTGAAAATCAAAGAAACAACTGATGGTTTCTCGTTCATCTGGAGAAGCTGAATATTGAGCTTTAGCTCTTGCTTCATGTGAACTTGTGCGGCTTTCAGTTTTGATAAAGGATTTACGAGTCGATTCTTCTTTAGTACCGGTTATGTTTTCAGACAGCACTGTTGCAATCTATATTGCAACTAATCTTGTGTTTCATGAGCGCATGAAACACATAGAATTGGACTGTCATACAGTTCGAGAAAGGCTTGACAATGGTTTATTGAAACTTTTGCATGTTCATACTGAAGATCAAGTGGCAGATATTCTAGGCAAGCCTATGTTTCCCCACCAGTTTGATCATCTTAAGTCCAAGATGAGCTTCTCTAAACAGTACTTCTCATCTTGAGGGGGACTATCAGATATATAAAATCGGTTTACTTGAATTAGTAACTTAATTTTGGTTCTATTGTACAACTATAGATTTCATACTGTATAAACATTTGTACACATTCATTTGTTAAAGAGAAATTATAGTAACTATGAGGAAAAGTTTTAATATTTAGTTTTAGGATGAAGCTATAACTTAGGTTACTATGACACCTCTTTTTGACTTTTGTGCCCATACCACCTAAGATAAAGAAAATGTATATTTTAATAAAATTTTCTTCTTTTCTCTCATTTCTTCTCTTTCTCGTCGCCATTATTCTCTTTTCAAGAAACTACTTCTATTTTTTCACATCTTCCTCCGATTCTTGTACAAAGCCTAAATCTTTGCATTCTAAAATCTTCATCGTTTGTTCGTGCATCGTCTTCCACTTTTGTTCGTGTATTATTTTTTCATTTGGTTTTGTGATGATGATGAGCTATAGAATTTGATTTTGGAAGAGGAAGCGTTAAATTGAATCTTTATGACTCAATCTTAGATGATGAGTTTCTAGGTTTGTATCATGAAAAGGATAAGATTTGATTTTTGGATTTTCAGATTGGAAGTTTTTGACTTATAGTCATTATGTGTTAGCCAAAATTATTCAACGTTTTGCTTTTTTCACTTCTTAAGTCTAATTACTTAAGATTTTGGATATGAACAATGTTTCTATGTTATAGCCATTCTGATTTTGTTTGATTTCTGGGTGTTGTATGGATTTTAATGTTTTTTGTTTGTGAATTTAAGTAGCAAGTTTTTCAACTTGTTTCCAATGATATATGCAAACAAATCAGTTAACTTCAGATAATTTAATTAACCAATATATGTTTTTTGCATACTTATATATGTAATAACTGCAAAACTTTTATTTGTAGTTTAACAAAGAGTCCATCATCTCACTAGACTTCTCTATAGCCGAAGATGGAAACTTGATAACCATATAACTGTGTAACTGACATGGCTAGGTTTGAGTCTGAGTTAGAACATGATTTTCGAAGAGTTGTGCTTGCTTCCCAGCAAGAGAAACGTATGTACTTTTGCATTTTTTTGGTGGAAGTATTGGCTGCAGATAACTTTGTATTTTGTATCTCCACAAAGTTTTAGTATTTCATTATTTAGTTTTCACCTTTGCGAATAATGGTATTCCAATTAGGCTACTACCTCTGACCCGCCTTCTGGAGGCCCTCAGGATGTCATCAACACTGTAAGTTCACTTCTACCATTTGATTGCGAATAACTCACATTTAGAGTTAACAATATATTTTGCACCAATTTATATATTTTGCACTTATTCATATGTTTTGCACCTATTTATATGATACAATCTGGTTTATAGGGTAACATCCAGTCCATTATATCACCGGAACATATTGTCACGAAGAATAAGACCTGATGTGGTCCAATGAAGAAACCGACGAGAAGATTGATCACATATTGCAGATGATTCAAGAAAGTACGAAGAGATGGACAAGCTTGGGTACCAATGCAATAGATTGCTCTCTATGTTTGTGCAAAACTACATAGTGACCATCCAGTGTTATGTCATGTACTATGTAAATGTGCTTCATTTAGTAAACTCTTGTCCTTTTTTACTCAACATCTTTTTTCACATAATTTTGCAGCTAATATATACGTTTCCAGCTAACAAATATGTTTGTATCTATCAAATAATTTACCATAAACTTTGTATGTGTTTTTGATTGCAAGACAATGTTTAACGTTTTATGCAAAAAGTTAAGTTAGATGCATATAACTTGACATATATAATCTACTTTTGTATAGCTTTGCTGAGATTATCTTATATTCACAGGTTCTCGCTTAAAACCTCATATCTTAGTTACCACACACTAGTTCATATTATTTTTGCAGCAAACTATATTTATTTACATCTAACATGAAGTTTTACTGCAACTACATAATTTACCACAAATACACATTTTATTGACATATTATTAGTTTTCAGTTTCAATATTTTTTTTTCGTAAACTCGCTATCATCTTCTTCATGAGTGTCTGAAGCACACTTTCAACCTAGCTATGATTTTTGTTAAAAATTTAAGTTAGAATCCCAAAAAATACTGAAGAAATCACAACCCTAGTACAAGACTTCGACTCCGTAATGGAATCTACAAATCCAATCCGTCTCTACCAAATTTATAATCTGATCCTGAAAGATTTCCAGAAAAAAATTCACCAATTCTAATTTTACTAAAAAAACGAACAACAAAACCAACAAATCACTCTTCTTCAATATAATTGTTGAAACCTAAATATAAATCGTCCTTGTAGATTGCAAACTTTCAATGACAAAAAAGCTCAACAACTTTCAGGATTTTGGATTCATAAAACAGAAAAGATGGGCAATCCAATTTTTTTATTTTCAAAGGGTATTTAGTCTTAATACATTAAAACTCCACTGCTAATTTCTTAAATACAAGAGTATTATGTTAGTTACTTAATTAGTTTTTGAATAATTATTAGTTACTTAATTCTCTCTTTTGTTAAAATAGCAAGAAATATCTTCATAACCGTTTATGATTCAGAGAATTATAGATAAGACGCATCAATTATCAAATGGACCGGATCAAGTGGCATTTAATATCCTTACCACAATTTAATCACATTAATTTGATGATAATTCATAGTACACGGCCACACGATATCCTACAAATTATTCATATTTTAAAACTAAAGATACATTATATGTTTATATTTATGAAAAGTAGGACCAAATTAAAATAATTGGACATAGAGATCGGGCTATGCTGATACACACGTATATTACACAAGATAATCATTATCATTCTAATTTTTGGATATTATATAAATAAATTTTATTATATAAAGAATAGGTTTCTCAAAGTTAGTAATTAATAAAATTATTTTATGTGTTAGATCCAATGGTCCAAAATTTTCTTAGATTTTTTTTTAACTAGATAAAAAATCTTTAAATATATTTTTTCAATATTTTGCTTATCCAAATCTAAAAAGAATTCCTAACCTAAAAAGAAATTTTAATCTAAAAGAAAATCGAGAATAATAATTGTGAAAAAATTAATTTTAACAAAAAGAAATTTTCATTACTAATCTTATTATAGAAAGAAAAATATTATATTTAAAAATTATTTATAAAAAACGAAATATATATATATATATATATATTATATTTTGAATCATATTTATCTATAAATCCTAATCTAGTAATTCCTAAAATATTAATTCGAACAAAAAGTAATTTTCATTAGTAAATATAAAGAAAAATATTATATGAAAAATTATTTGTAAAAAAATAAAAATTATATATATATAAAATATTTTGAATAATATATATGTATAAATCTTTCTAATGTGATAAGATATATATCTCTGATCATAATCCTAATAGAAGATAATTATCTAAACACTCTCAAATATTTATTTGTATACATAATCCTAGATTGAAAGGAATTTTGTATACATAATCTTAGATTGAAAGGAATTTTGTATACATAATCCTAATCTAAAAGGAAATTGTTAATATTAATTGTTATATATATAAACACATAGACGATTTTTTAATACCTTCCAACTTTTCAAACTTTCTCCAATTTAACTTATTTGTTTTTGTTTACATCTAAAATAACAAAGGAAAACAAACAAAAAAAGTGTTAAATTTAAATTTAATGTGTTATTATTTAATTTTACTATTGAAATCTGATCATATTATAACAAATAGGATTTCAGAAGTCAGTAATATATGGATTATTCCACATGTCGAATTCAACCATCCAAAACAGTGGAATATCATATTATACATAATTGGATTTCAAAAGTTAGTAATCAATGAGATTCTTCTACGTGTCGAATCTTATTATAACCTATTATTAAGTTGGATTTCAAAAGTTAGTAACTAAAGAGATTTTTCAATATGAAATCTTATTATTAAGTTGGATCTCTAATTTTAGAAACGTATAAATTTCTTAAATATTATTCAAAATATATATTAAACATTATTTAATAAAATTAAACCCGTGGTATATAATAAAAGTATGTATACAGGGAAAAAAGCATATTTCCAAAAGGATATTCGATTTTTTATTCAAATTTCATAATATAATGATGCGTCTGTGTATACATGACATCATTGGATAACGTTGATGTAACCTTGAATTTTGTTTGTTCACTTTTATGTATATCTCTTTTCTTTTTGCTATTCATCTTTAACATTATAGCTTTATATCTAGTTGAAGATTAGCATACCTAAGCATTATCAACAAACAAACATATCAAACACTTTTACACAATTATATCTTGAATTATTTTTAAATATTGCTATACATAAAGTAGAAAATTAAACTATATATTCGTAGATAGATTGTTATAAGTCCTATTCTAAATATCTCTGTCTAGTTCTCATTAATAGCCATTTAGTTACTAGGTTCATTCTATCCATCTCGACTAATAATTAATCTTTTATTATTTAATTATTTTTATTGATCTAATTATTTTCTGCTTAAATCAATTATTTTTCGCTTTATACTATTTAGTTAGTTTTAGACCGTAAATATAAAAAAACCTTTATGTTGTTATTCATACATTTAGATTGGAAGTTTTCTATATTATATAGTAACTTATGTTTAAAATTTTACTAAACATCACATTTCTTTAAGAAAAATATGTATTCATATGTTTACTACAATATTATATAAATATTTAGTTATAATGGATTAATATAACTCTAAAACATTAATATAACTCTAAAACTAATTCTTGATTAATCTCTGATTAATTCTTAGTGTTCCAATTAATCGTTATGCCTACACCAAACGTCTGATTACCATTTATTGATATTTTGAATAAGGGTTATAAGTATTTAAAAATTATGTAATTGTGTATGGCACACTATGTATAGATGATGAGAATATGGTTGAATGGGTTTTTGCATTAGGGCCATGCAACTCCTATGGACCATCTTCATGCGTGGCACACGTGATGTGGGTCCTAATATTTCTCTTTTTTCTTTAACTTTTTTATTCCTAAAGAAATTAGAGTTTTCTTTATATATTGTCAATCTTTGTCGAATTTGTTCACAATAGTTGGGAACAATATCCACCAGTTGAAACTAGCACTTCTACCTCCTTCAATTAGTGGATAGAGTAACATTTAAATCACATGAAACTTAATTTCGTATTAATTGAGTTTAGAATTGTTTGTTTTTTTTTGTCAACAATATTGGGCCACAACTGGTCGGCCCAGTAGCCAAGTTCCTGCATAGTGCAGGCGGTAGGACTTGATCCTGAGATATGCAAATGCGCCTGCCATTTAGTGGACTTACCCCTGCCACTACACTAAAGGCCACTTGCATTTTAGAATTGTTTTAACCAGAGTTAGCTTAATAAATATTCTATTTGTTTCAAATTATAAGATGTTCTAGCAAAAGCATACATATTAAGAAACTTACTTACTTATTACATTTTGAAAATAGTTTTATATTTTATTTTAAAAAAAAACAATCTAACCAATTATATAATATAAATTATACCGCAAAATATTAAAAATTAAAAACTATTAAATTTATTAAATTTTGCATAGAAATATGCAAATCATCTTACAAATTGAAATAAAATGTAAGTGATATTTGGTCTAGTGGCAGGTGGTAAGTCTACTAAAGACAGGCGCACTTGCATATTCAGAGATCGAGTCTCACCACCAGCATTATGCAAGAACTTGACTAATGGGCCGGCCAATTTGTAGCTCAATATTGAAAAAAAAATTGAAACAAAATTAAAAATATTAAACATCTTATAATTTGAAACGGGAAAGTATTTATATTAACGTGGATAGAAATTTTGTATGCAAAATATGTTCAACGATTATAAGCAAGTTTGACTTAAAAAAGATCAACGATGAATGAAGTGTATCGAGAAAATATTGGAAGTGAGATGTGCTTGGTCATGTCGTTCTTTATTAGGAAGGATTTGTTGATCTAAGCTTTTGTTCTTTCTTTTCCGTTAGATCCGAGATTCTCCGATATGTTAAATATACTTAATTTTGAATTAATTGAGCTCTAAATGTAAAAGGTTTTGTTAAAAACTCATTAATTTTAGCAATTATAAAAAACCCAATTAGTCTTTTTTTGGTCAAGAAAAAGGTGAGGCCCCTTCTTTATTAAAACTTAAATCAAAACAATTACAAACTAACTCATCAGGATCTAGAAACTCTATGACATAGATCCTCCAAACTGATTAAATCTAAAAAGTCCATGCAAGAAACCAAAGACAGAAATCATACTTTGTTAATTTATTGACAAGACGGCTAGCTTCCATATAGATATGTAAAATACGGACCAGTCAAATTCTATATAAAAACATAATACAAACGTGCTAGGAGAGACAACATGTGAGAATCCTTAATCCTTGTTGTAAGAAAATTCACCACCAACTCCGAATCCACTTCAAATTCCATGTGAATATGTCTACGATCCCATGCAATATATAATACGTAGTAAACTTTCTATAACTCTGCTAGCGGTGTTGCCTAATTAGTCTTTTACTGTAATTAACTTGTTTTGTTGTATTTGTTAAATTTAAAGAATAAAACTTCATATGGTAAAAAAAAAAATTTCTAAAGAAATTAAATATAGATACTTGTTCTATTCAAATGCACTTGGATTAAAATGCTAATTTATATGATTCATAGAATGTAGAACATACAAAAAAGTTAAAAGTCTAATTATCTTTTTTTTTTCGGTCGACGTCTTATTATCTTTTTTGAGTTCTTTTTTCATTATAGAAAAAGAAAATAAAAGAAGATTATGGCTTACGTAACCTATGGGTCCACCAAAATGACCATTCTACCCTCATTCTCCCTAATTTATTTCACATTCAACAAACCCCTATAAATACGCTCTTAACTCAACTCTTTACTTGGCTTGCACAGACAAACCAACAACAAACTATCTTTTACTCTTCTTCTCGAATATTCTTCTCGAATATTCCCTCTATAGTTATGGTTGTTTCTCCGATGAACTCTACGATCAAATTCCTCTGTAGCTATGGCGGGAAAATTCTACCTCGTTATCCCGACGGAAAACTCCGATACAACGGCGGTCATACTCGTGTCCTCGCCGTTCCTCGTTCAATTTCGTTTTCCGGTTAGTTCTCGCTCTCTATCTCTCTATCTCTTACTCGATCGCTCTTTTGAATTTGAAATTTCAAAAATCGAATGAGAGAGCGAAAATTAAGGCCGCGCGTGTCGTGCGTGTTAACAGAGTTAGCGTCGAAGATGGCGGAGATGTGCGGCGGATTTACAACCGTAACTATCCGATGTCAACTTCCGACGGAAGATCTCGACGCGCTTGTTTCAATTACTTCAGATGAAGATCTGATGAATCTAATTGAAGAATACGATCTTGTTTCTTCGTCTTCTCAGTCGCAGATGAAGATCAGAGTCTTTTTAAATCCACCGAAATCCGCCGGATCTAGAAAATCTACGATTTCACCTCCTCCGTTAGCTTTACCATCATCAACCACTACATCGTTATCTTCTACAACTTCGTCTACTTCATCAAGTCCTAGATCTCCGTCGTTGTCGAAACCACCGCTTCCTCCGTCACCACCGAGATTAACGGCGAAGAATCCTTGTTATGGTTGTTATGTTCATCGTAATTCGAGAAATATCTACCTTGTTCACAACGGCAATCACTGGCAATAACATGAAGAGAAGAGATTTGAAGAATCGAATATACAATTAAAAAAAAAAAAAAAGTTGGAAACGCATCTTCGTTTTTTTATAAGAATGTAAAAGAGCGAGATATAATTATAGAAGTCACCGTCGCCATTAATGAATTCCTCCAAAGCTTTTTTTTTGTTTTTTTCGATTTTGGTGAGTTTTTTTTTTCTCTCTTTTTCCTCCGTTATCTTATCGTAACTCCGTTCATCGCCGTTGCATTTTCCGTTATCATTAAGCCACGTAAGTTTTAACCGTTCGCTACGTGTCTTCCCTGCCTTATCCACTCCTCTACAACATTCTATTATGCTTTCTCCGTCACCGTTTAGCTGCGTTATCATCGCCGTTTATTTCCGCTTTCTGTTTTTTCAACCGCCGTCTATTTCCGGTTTTTTTTTGGCCAGCCGGTTTATACTTGTTTTCGTTTGTGGTTCAAGTTTATTTTTCTTATTTCTTTTTATTTTGGTAAAAGAGTTTTTTGTTTGTTTGTTTGTTTTGTTTGTTAAGTTTTATATTCATTGTATATTGAACTAACATTATACATAACAATTCTTTGTCATTTTCAGGTAAGTTTCGCCATCAATAAAAACCCAGAACCAGGAATTTTTCCAATAATATTTTTATTATTTTTTCCACCGGAATTTGATTCCAGGCCAAGGTAGGATGTGATCGATTTTCTCGTTTTATGAATATATATATATATATATATTTTCCAATTTTACTATATCAAATAATAACAACAGAATACCAATGTTGAGGAATATAATCTACAAAAAGACAGATTTTGAGTAAGCTCCTAACACTACGGGTAAGAAAATTGGTCTTGTGGTTTAAAACACGAGGAATAAAAGAAAGAGAGAAAAAACGAAACAAACAATAGAGACGGACGAACTCTTCCCATTTTATGAATATTTATGGTATGTGATCCAATTTTCTTTTGGATTTTTCAAAAAACACTAAATATACTGACGTTTACATTTCTCTTATGTATTTTGATGGTTTATTTATTTATTTGGTAGGCAAAAATCGAAATGGGATAAGCTCGGACAAAATTGAGGAGAAAGACAAAACAAAAACAAAAAAATAAAATATAAAAAAATTTAAGAATGTTGGGAATTAAAGAAGAACAAGAGGTGATAGTGATGATGATAAGATTCGATTAAAATTAAAATTGGGTCCCAAAATACAGCTGGTGAAGAGAAGTACATATTATAATAACTTAGTTTTTAAGTTGCATAAAATGATTTAGTTGGGTGAGGGAAACGAAGACAACAAGTACATTTTATCGAAAAACAAATTTGATGTCTTGGTCTACGTGAAATGAGATCTGTTGATGTAATAACCTAAATAGGGACGTGTGAGTTTTTTTTTGAGAATTTAAGATATTTTTTGGCAGAATAAATTAGGTGGTGGACGTATTTGAGATTATATAGTCCCTATATATCAAATTAGAGATAATTAGGTTATTTAACACGAAATTAGGTGTTTAGGCTATCTAAGCTCTTCGTATGATTGAATTGCTTGTGTTTAATGGTCTAAGAGTGAAGTCAGAACCATCACAAGTCTTATATCTCTCCTAGTAACTAGGAAAGTCGGGGTTTATGAGTTATAATGCTTTTAGTGGGTTTTAGGTTCAATTATATTGACTTATGTTTGGATTATATTATAGGTTGTACGTTCCTAAGCAAACTGAAATTTTATGGTGAGATTTTTATCGACTTAGGTTACATAACATGAGTTCAAACTTGCTTTGGAAAAATCATTAAAACTTATTCGTCAAAACCTCAATAAACTTTTACCAATCTTTTTTTGTTACTTATAGAGTCGACAAAATCTAATTCATTGTCTAAATTTGTTTTTTTTGATTTTTAATAATATTATATATATAATTACATGATTTTTTGGAGTAGAACTCTGAGAAAAAAGATCGTAGATATAAACTTAGTTATTTGAGTAATGATACTTTCCGAGAATGATTTAAGGATGTGTGTTTACATTAGAACTTTACCAAAAGAAACACAACCAAAATCAGTATGAATTTAATCACTGGACAAAATCAACTTTGCTCTAAAGAAAGATTTATTTGTCTATTTTTCTCTTAGAATAAAGTGTTTAAATTTAGTTCAAATAAAAAGTGCTTCGGACAAGGTTTCAAGAATTTTGTTCCCATTGTGGATCCATCAACAAATTATCGAGTTTATACCAGATCAACTGATTGAATAAAGCTTGATTAATCATGTCCTTAGATGAAATGTTCAAACAGTCAAAGTTCAAACAATAAATCATGTCCTTAGAAAATTTGTGATGAATTTTCAACCAAAAGTTTCCATCAGTTGGAAACCGTTTACGTTTTCCAACAATCTTTTTTCTTTTCAAAACTAATATCGAGTAGGTTCAATCTATTGACAAATATAAATTTTAATAATATTATGTGAGATAAACACAATTTTTTAAAATCAAAATTGAGTGGAGAATATATCATATATATCACTTAATCACTTGATCGAAATACTTTTCCTTTGACTGATTTTTTATATGAATATTTTTTTTTGTATTTTTTTTAGTATATTGTTGATATCAGACCTCGCCTACCTTAACCCATTAATGGTCCAACAAGCACGAGGACCATAAAGTGAATGAGCCAAGAGAGCGCAACCCAACACACAAAAGAGCCTTCGGCACCGAGAGAAAAAAAAGTCAAAACGAAGTGATTAGAAGATAATGTGAAAGTGGTGAGAGAATAGGGAGAAAGTAGTTATGGAAACGAATGACTAGCGGAAGAAATGGAGTCGAATCTGATTCGTGAATAAATAAAAAGAAAACCTCGGAGCAGGAAGGGGACACACAGAAATATCCTAGGAGATTAGATTGTGCAAATATTCTCTCATTAACATTCATATCTTGTAATCTGAGCTTTAAATCAATAAAATTCTACTTAACCATCTTTTATACTCATTTATTTCGTCAGCTGGTTTTTTTCGGTAATCTTGGTTAATTGATACTAGTATCATCAAATATATCACTGAATAAACTTTGATCAAAGTTGAGAAATAAGCAAAAACTGAATCAGAACCAAACTTAAAGTAAACCAATTGATCTTGATTCCATTGTTCTAAAAAGATGGCTGCTTGACTTTGTCATCAAGGAATCTCATTAAGTTATTCGGACCACTTAGGGACACGTTTGACTTCTTATCACAAACATGGCAACATCAACTTTAACATTTCTGACTTCTTCAACCTTATTGACTTCTTAATTCTCTTACTAAAACCTCTCTTTAATCTTCCATTAGCTTAACCTAACAATCACAATAATCCATGGCTCAAGATCTCGACAAATTCCCTTTACTCTCTTACGTTCTTCATCATGTTGACTCCAATCTCTACGAGCCACCGTCTATGGCGGCTCAACAAACTCTCCTTCCTTCTTTTCCTCTTCTCTCCGATCCAACAATCATGTCTTCGTTGACTCAATCCATTCCTAAAACCATTACTCAGACTCTTTTTGTCTTTAACTCACTTGGATCTCGACCTGATCCTTTAGCTGTTTCTTCTGCTCGCTCCAAGATCGCTCAGATAATGAAAACTTTCTCGCCAGAGGAAGTGGTGAAGGAGTCGGAGATTTATGTTGGAGTTGTGCGGTTGGATGAAGTGCATGATAGCTATGAGAAGCAGTTGAAGGATTTGGATGATGAGCTTTCTAGGGTTTATGCGACCGCGGTTGAATCATTGATTAAAAGCAATGAAGAAGTGAATGAAGAAGTTGTTTCGGTTCTCAAGGCCGTGGAATCGGGAAGAACCATTGAGAAGATTGATCTCTCCGGCCAAGAACTTAAGCGTATCCCTGAAGCTTTTGGCAAAATCATTGGCTTAGTTTCATTGAATCTCTCTCGCAACGACTTAACGGTAACTAATACGACTGCTTGATCATATATAAATTGAATCTCGATTATAGCTTATCGAAAATAGCATGGATGATATGGAAGAATTCACTGATAGATTTGATCAATAGTTCCTGCAATGTCTAAAACTGTTTAAGTTCAATCTTGGACCGCAAGGAACTATATTTGCTTCGTGAAATGTCTGAAAATTGTTTCTGCAGAATCTTGGACAGCAAGAAACTATCATTGTGTCTATTTCTTATGGCTTTGTAATGTCTGAAACTATGTTTGAAAACATTTTACAGAGTTTACCAGATGCAATCTCGAAACTCAGGAAGCTAGAAGAGCTCGATGTATCTTCTAATTCTCTTGAATCTCTTCCTGACTCAATAGGAATGTTACTTAACCTTAAGATCCTTAATGTGACTTCGAACAATCTCACCACAATCCCTGAAAGTATTGGCCATTGCAGGTTTGGTTCTTTTCTTTTCTTGTAATTGTGATCTGAATACTGTTTCAACTTTTGTCCAGTGAGGCTTCAATGATTGTCATAAATTAGGTCACTGGTTGAGTTAGATGCAAGCTACAACAACTTGACTTCACTACCTACAAACATTGGATATGGATTACAAAACCTCGAAAGATTATCAATCCAGCTGAACAAACTCCGTTACCTTCCAGGTTCGATAATCGAAATGCGTTCTCTAAAGTATTTTGACGCACACATGAACGAGATCCACGAGATTCCAAGTTCCATTGGGAGATTAACAAGGCTCGAGGTTCTAAACCTGAGCAGCAATTTCAACAACTTGATAAGTGTTCCTGAGTCAATCACTGATCTAACTAACTTGAAGGAGCTTGATCTAAGCAATAACCAAATCCAAGCAATACCAAACTCGTTTTACAGACTGAGGAAGCTAGAGAAACTGAACTTGGATCAGAATCCACTCGAGATACCGTCTCAAGAAGTGGCTAAACAAGGAGCTGAAGCAGTTAGAGAGTTTATGAGGAAGAGATGGATTCAGATTATGACAGAGGAGGAACAGAGGATTGGTGTTGAAGCTGAGAGACATGGAGATACAAGTTGGGTCTATTGGGGAACTTCCATTGTTACTAATCTTGTCTCTGGAGTTACTCAGACCATTGGAGCTTCTGTTGCTACTAAAGATAACAAGTCTCAAGACTTGCATTTGTATCACCAACTCTGATTTCTCTTATATTTTCTTTTAATCTAAAGTTTTTAATATCTGAACCAAAATTTGGAGCAAGACTTACTTGTGACATTATGCATCAAATAAGAATTATATATATTTTCTTTGTACTTGGGTTATACAAATTTCAAGTAACAAATGAATTTTACAGAACCAAAAAGCTTCACAGAGACGACGTTGAACACTTGACTTGAGCAACAAGAAATCAAGAAAAAGACTCACACACCACCAATATTTATTAAATCCGTTGGGTTAAGCTTCTACTCATAGACAACAATTTGCAGAACATCTTCTTTGGATATCTCGGGATCGAACAAAACGCCATAATCCTCGAAGGAGTGCTCTGAAATCCTCTGTTTGGATTAATTTCACCTCCTTCCTCTACTTCTTCTTCAACTCTTTCGTTTCTTCTCGTTGTAAAGCTTCTTCTCAAAACTGCTGTTCTGTTTGAAGTTATGTTGTTCGTTGTTGTAGCTATCGCAACTCGTGCTTGTTCGAGAAAGAGGATTTGTACGATTACTCTCAATGGAAGTAGCTCGTTCTGTGCAGCCTTCTTACATGTCTCTAGTGATAGTTTCTTGCAGTCCAAGATTCTGCATAATCTCTTTCTCTCACACTTTTCAATCTTCTGATGAACCTGCAATACAGAGTGAATGTGAGATGCTTCTCAGTGTATGTTGATGGATACAGAGAGAATCTTAGCAGCAATTTCAACAATACCTGAAGATAGATATCAACCGCTTTGTATAAGTCGTCATGACAGATCCTTGAAAAATCCGGTATCGATTCAGCCAATTCGACAAACTTCGAGAATGTTAAGTTCACATCTCTAGCAATCTCTTGAAGATACGAATCAACAAGCTTTGCTACTTTACTTAACAATGGAGGAGAAGAAGAAGTAGACAGAGATCTTCTAATCTCTTGTATCTCATCCAGATTGATGTTTTCTTCGGAACGAGATCTCCTATGTTCAGTTCTTGTTCTTGCTGGCCATATCTCAGGACTTATCTGAGACAGAAACTGCTTTACCATCATCATCACAACATCCGCATCATATAACATACCTGACTTATCAGATGAAGGTATCAACAGCTCGCTAACGGTTGCCTTATCTAGTTGGTTCCCGGCTTTGATTGCGAGATCCATTTTCGAAGAAGGCGAAACATTTAAAGCATTCACCATTTTTAGTAACCAAAGCAAGAAACTGCAAGGAACAGCAGATGTTTCAACCGGTAAAAGAGAAATAACTGATTCCAAAATCAGATTTGAATCTGCAAAGCTTTCTCCAGTGTTCTGTATCCATTTAGATGCATAGATCCTAAGTGCATTTCCGATTAACCGAGGACATACTTTCCGGTTTGATGATTCTATTGCCATCATTGTTCTCCTGTAAAGATCCAAACCCAAATCAGCTAAATCCTCCCCCCACCACCGCGGATTCTCTGCTTTATTTCCTCCACCATTACACAAGCTCTCATCTCTTCTTCTCCTTGACCTGTTTCTCAACAAACCAGTCTCCAACTGACTCGAAAAATCCTCACCTGGAGATAAAGCTACACAGTTTGCAATAGCCTCAATGCATCTATTCGTGATCCCAAGCTCTTCAGACCACAAAGGTAACAACTTACTGGTCTGAAGTGTAACAAAAGAGTCTCTATAACTCTTGAAGACACAAGTAGTCAAAAAAAGTTCGAGTCGTTCCACAAGATTCTCAGTCTCACCAAGCTCAGCTTCTTCAGTCATTCCGAGATACTCAGCTGCACATCGCACCGCGACTACGTTGTGAGCAGAGACAGTGATTGTAATGCCGTAGCAGAACTTAGCACAGAGCTCAAAAGCTTCAGTTTCGCCAGGAAAATCAACAAGTTGAATCACTTGTTGGTCTTGTGAAGTTCCAGGTTCTAGTGATTGTGAAGAGACTAAATTCTTCAAACGTAAGCATTTTGATACCATTGGAAACTGTAATTACATTGCCAAAAGAACAAAAAATCAAAAACCAAAACTTGAAACTCTATGAGAGAATAAACTGAAACTTTACCTTGTGAAGAAGATACTTAGTGGATTTGACTTGAATTATAAGATCATTCATTAAATCAGAAGACACAGACCTGAAATATATACAGAAAGATCACAATTTATCCCAAAAAATCAAAACTTTTGAGAGAAATGATTTTGGTTTTTCTTTACCTTACAGCTTCCACTGTGTAGAATGTGTCAGGTCGACACCCTAATTCCATGAACTTCATCTCCGGTTAGCCGGAGAATTCAGATTCCGTTCGCCGGAAAATAAGTCAATTCGGTATGTTGCTAACCGGAAATTCACCGCCAGTGACTGGTACGGTCTCCGTCAAGCTTGCCGGAAACTTAACAGAAGAGACCGGTGGAAATCCGGCGATGGACAATTCGTCAATTGATTTGGATTTGACTGAAAAAATCAGATTTTTTCATCGAAAGTTTCGATATTTGTAATTCGGAGAGAGTGTGTTGTTGTTTACAGACAATAATCTGTTATACATAAGATTTATAAATGAATGGGTTTTGTAATAAAATAATAATATAATTTTATAAATTTCAGAGAAGTAAATTTACCTGGAGAAATCATTTAGCTTTTGTCGTACCACCTGAGAACTTTCGTGGAATGAAAATTTAGCAGAAAGCAAAAAAGTATGGTTCATTAGATATGATATTTATATTATAAAAAAAAGTTGAGCGGAAAGAAAAAGCTAAAAGTAATTATATAATGGTATATATAATTATTAACAGTGTGTATTAGAAAAAATTTAAATAAGATAGTTGTAAAGATTTAAATAAGATAGATTTTAATAAACATATAATTACTTAACCATTAACTAAGAAACTTTTTGTCTAAATTGTATTCTTAATTAAAAACTATACAAATTGTAACATATATAGTTTACCATCATGTTTAAGTTGTAAATTTCAAACCTATAAGAGATATATCATTTTGACTCAAAAAAAAATTTCATTAAAAAATCAATGTGAAAATTTGACGGCGAAAAATTTATAACGCCCTAACCGTCATTTTAATAGATTCCACGTCTTTTTCGGGCCTATGGGCCCATTTTACCAGTCGATAAATCGGTACGCTATGTTCGGGAGGCTTTAACGACTTGTTTACCGAAACTACAAATCACCATATGATCTTTTTCCGTGTTTTGTTTTCACTCACACGATTGCGAAAATCACTTTCCGGAAGGTCACCCATCATTTGACTATTCCATCTCAAGTACGCTTAATTCTGGAGGTTTCTCTGGACAAGTGACCGAAAATATAAGTGCACTTTGGTGACATAGGTGGCCAAATTAATTCTTTTAAACCTCTCCGCATGCACCACCACATATCATATTTTCTCGAAACCGGAGTATTAAAAAACAATGTAAATATTCACAAAAGAATCCTTAAGACTAGAAAATATTTAAATATTTAAATGATTTAGTATCATTTATAACACAATTTTTTAGTCTTTTTTGGTACATAAAATTGTTAGTCGGAGAATTGCTTTTATCAAATAATTAAATATTCATCTTCACCAAAACAAAAAAATATAATTAAATTTTCATTTATGTTTTTATGTTGGTTTTCCTATTATAGTTGATTTCAAGAAGTTACTGTAATATTGTTAGGCGTTTGAATAAGATATATGTGCTATTAATCGGATCTTATCGATATTAATTTTTTTTTATTTTTTATGTTACTTATGACACAATGTTTAATTATTTCCTCATTTTAATATTTTTATTCCTTTTGCCAACCATTTCTTTAGTGTCTATTTATATAACTAAGCATATGTTGGTACCAGACCCAAAATTCTTAAGAGGCCCAATAGTAATGGATTGGAGAAGATGGGCCGAGCAGGAGATTAGGCGAGCCGCGTAACATCTTTGGGGGCGAGCACGAAAAGTGTAGCCGACTAAGCGAGCAACCAACCTTCTCCATGCTCGTCAGAAATCTTGGGGAATCTCAAAAGAATATTCTCCGAAATCCTAGGTCTAAAAGCCTATAAATACTAGTCAATAACCTCGAGAAGAGATATAGAAAAATAGAGAGAGAAAGCCCTAGAGCTTGGGAGTCAAGCAAATGAATTGTTCGACCTTCGATTGTAATCTATTTTTGTTCAATAAAGTATTCAATTCAAAGTTCCACGATTCTTACGAGTGTTGAGT
>OVBA01004613.1:0-22889 GCA_900406435.1 Lepidium aucheri
TGATCAGAGCTTCACAGGTTTCAAATGCTATGTGGACGCCTCCTGGAAAAGTTCAGACCTTAAAACGGGATTAGGATGGTTCGGTTTTTCAGATGCAGTGGAAGGAGCTTGTATGGGGGCTCGGAGTGTGAATAGGAGTTTATCTTCTCTCCATTCAGAGATCGAAGCCGTTCTATGGGCCATGGAATCTCTCTNTTCTTAGTACTTCACATACTGGAGGTGGAAATTTCAATGGACTGCGAGACGGTACTCAAGATTCTCAGCCGACCGGAGGAGTGGCCAGCATTCTTACCATATCAGGAGGAGTTCTCTAGGTTATGTTCGTTATTTTCCATTTTCTCCTTATCGCATATCCCTCGTTGTTTGAATCATAAAGCAGATGACCTCGCTCGTCGTGTTAGAGAGGTAACTTTTGATTCATGATGTAAACTGAGTATTATTCTCTTTTATATATAACTGCCGTTGACAAAAAAAAAACAAAATAATTTGTGGGTTATAAATTTATCTTGAAAAACAAATGCCTAAGTTTATAGTAATTTTTTAAAGCTTGAAAATAAAATTTTAACTTTTTTTTAACAAGTAGCCATTGGATTAACAATGGTCCGATCCGTATTATAAATTTTCCAACCGTTGCTGGGTGGCATTCAAACTCACCATCTACTATCTAGCTAAATCAGAGGCAAACCAACTGGTCACTTGCTTCTTGACAATTTTTTTATTATAAATTATGTGTTTCAATTTATTTATTATTTTTATCTTATAATATATGATAAGTATAAAATATGATTTACTTTAAATCCGCCCAAACTACTTAAATTCGTGCAGATTTTTAGGTGCTAGGTTGAAAGTCGCTCTTCACTTAGTGACTAGTGATTTTTGGAACATGAATCAGCTGTTTAAGTTATAATGCAGATGGCATGTGGAACATGTGGAGAAAATCTCAACTTACCCCTGTGACCAAAACGTATTCGACACAAGATTTACCGCTCTAAATCAGGAGCTTTCATTCAGGCAGAGAGCTTGTTATCCATGTCTGAAGAGGAAAGCTTTGTGTATTGATCTCATGATAACTGAACAACAAGCTAACGATATTTGCATCTTGGATCCTTTATCCTCATTTTGAGTAATTAAAAATTCTCATTATTCTATTGTGATAATGACAAGAAGGTTTCATAGATTTTTTTACACAAGCCAATTTTTCTCTGTAAGTGAGATCCGTTTATGTAAAATGAATTGTGGATGGGATTACACATTTCATGAGCTCTGAGGAAAATTTACACAGACAAATGATCAAGGGAAAAATTGGCTACAAGGTTATATAAGGAGTCTGAATAGAGTCTTAAAGAGTCAGTTAGAAAATGGTGCGAATTAAAACGTCATATTCATATTTACTTCACATTCTCACCAATTACAGGACAAGTGTTCTCGACAGTTACATGCATTATGATTCTTAAGTTATTGAGTAATAGATAATGCCATTGATGTTTACCTATGAACTCGATAGATACATAAGGTGTGATCTATAGCAAACTCCAAATTTCTAACAATAGTAAAGTCGAGTCGCTCTCCTCGATATTTAGATTTCGGGGATCCCTTTCTTTTCCTTCAATTAAATTTTTGAGAGTTCTTCTCTATACACATGGAGGATTTCTAAGTGAAAAAATATAGTATATGTGGACTAAATCACTTGACAAAAGATATTTTCCCAAAAATATTGACATTATATATTCTCTATGATTCTTAATGAAATGAACGCATCATTACTTCTAATTAATCTTGGTCATAATTACCAGAAACAAAATACCGAATCGAATAGAATGGAATTTTTTAATTCGGTTCAGTATTAATTCCTAGCAAAAAAACCATTCGATTCCAATACATGATATATAACTTTAATTTTCGGTTCTGTTCGGTTCCAAATAAGAACCGAAATTAAATATCTATTAATATTTGGTTACGTTTGTACTTTTGGATATTTGGTTCCAATTTCTAATATACACTTTTGATTATATTTGACTTTACCTCCTATTTAAAACCGAACAAAATTTTAGTCGATACTTATTGGTTAAAAAAGAAATCTGACTCAAACTAAATTGAAAAACGGAATGCAAAGACTTATCACTTTGAAAATGTCCTCTCAACTCTCCGTAATTGCAAATAGACCACTCTCTTCTGTTCTTTTTTCCTCCAAATGCCATCTGCAGTCTTCTCTTTTTCTTTCGACCACAAAAACAAAATTTATGGATCAATAAGTAATAACCCATTCAAGTTTGTTTGATCATTCAGACTTTGTTACTAAAGTCACCACTAATACTTCTAATAAGGTCTTGTTTGTTTTGTAGTTGCTGATAATTGCGATTAACGATGACGATCAAAAAATTAGTTTTATGTCTATTTATCAGTCGATGCGACCAGTTGCTATGTTGTTCATTTCACAGCCGCAGCGACCAACGACTTTTTTTTTATATAAAAAATTATTTTTTCAAAAAATTTATAAATTTTTTTTATATTCATAATATTTTTAAAATTTGTAGGTTAATCTAAATTATAAAATAATGATATTTATTTAGTAAAAAAATATGCAAATTTTATAAAAAAATTTAAATAAAAATATTACTACATTTATTTATTAGTCATCAAAAATATATTTATAAGCAATTAAAATTAAATTTTTGTAAATTTAATTTTTTATATTTTTTATTTTTTATAAAAATATATAAATTTTAATTATTATATTTTATATTATTTTTTATTAATTTAAATTTAAATTTTATTTATTTAAACTTATTTTTAATTAATTAATTTTTTTGTCGCTAATGTTGTTCGTTTGGGAGTCGCTGGTCGCTAGCGACCAATTCCAGCGACCAGTCGCTAAATTTTTTAGCGACTAGTCGTTAAATTTTTTAGCGACCAGTGGCTAGCGACTTCAAATTGTAGTTGGTAATCGTTAGCAACTGGTCGTTACAACCGGTCGCTAAACCAACAACTGTAAAATGAATAACTTTTGATCGATGTTGCTTGGTTGCGATCGTTAGCAACTACCAAATAAACACGCCTACATTCACAGGTTGTTTCAATGTCGACTAAACCAGATATGTCGATTCATTGGATCCGTGAAGAACCTTTAGTTCACGCGTATATACTTCTTTATATCATGTGTTCAAATGCTATTTTGCTTATCTAGGTCGGTGACGCAATATCACAACTTTTGAATAAATTAAAATTTTGACTCCTTGCTTTAAAGAAGTGGAGCATTATCACTTATCATTATCCCACGTTTCATACACGCTGCGACTAATTTTAGTCTTATTTTTTATATATTATGGATTTGGTTCAATTCCACCATTAAGTCACTCTACACAAAAGCCAAAAATATATTCAATTTATATTTCCACTCGTCATTCAAATTGGTCAAATGAGTCCACCAAACTCCATAGATAGACTCTCCTTAAAATAGATAAAAGATTATCAATATAAAAAACAAAAATAGATTTGACTAAATTTTGCTATAAATTTAGAGTTTCTCATAGAAACCTAAAAAAACAAGTCAATTCCTTTTCTTTTACGCATCCCTCTCCTTCGGAAGAAAAAACATAATATCACACCAAAATGGCAAATATCTCAGCCCTGCTTACGATAGCTTTCCTCCTTTGTACCATGCTAATGTGCACTGCCCGTCCCGATCCGGCCTTCTTCACTTCTATCACGGTTTCTTCGGCCGAAGCTACCTCTATCACCATTTCTTCGGCTGACAAACCGGTTAGTCTAGTATACAAATTTATGAATATAAATAAAAAAAATATATTTGATCAAATGGTTAAATACTCATTTTTATAGTTTTTTTTACCGAACTATGGTTTTAGAACATCACATCATTTTATATGACAAAGTTTAACATTTAAATAATGAATTATTTTATTAGTTAAATTGTTTGTTGACCAAGAAAAAGAACCTAAATTTATAAAAACATAAAAACTAATCACTAATTTTTGACAGATTTCTCTTTCTGACAATAAGATTTTGACAAATTTATAACAGATATTATCTATTCTATTTTAGGTTGTCGGAAATTAAAATCCATGGGAACATTTCGTGTCTTCAACTTCTTTGTAGTGTCTTACATGTAATGTATAAATTTGGCAGGAGAAGAAGATAGAAGGAAAATTAGATGACATGACCACAGAAGAGAATTGTGGTGCCAACGACGAAGATTGTTTACTAAGGAGGACTTTGGTCGCTCATACAGATTACATCTATACTCAGAAGAAGAAGCACAATTAATATATCATCTTTGAGTTTCACTAATTATATCTAACAAGTTGTTGTTAAGCAGTATTATATAAATCATCAAGATAGTTTTTGTTTTATATTTGTGTTACATCAAGAAATGTACGTTTTAAAAGCATGAAGCTGGAAAACAAATAAGAATTTTCTTACTATATCAATTATTGTGTTTTTGATTAAATGGTGACAGAGGCGGTTCGAAAAAAATTATAGGTCTTGTGTTGTTGAAGTAAAATATTCTTATAAGATTGACCAAGGTAAGGAACTTTTTTTGAGCTTAAATTTTATTATTAAAAATAAATTTGACACTAAGTTTTACTAAAAAAAATTCTGGCCCTTGTAACTTACTAAAGTTTGTTTGGACTTTATGACTTACAAAAAAATATTTTAGATCCTATGTCTTAGTTACTAAAAAATTGTATAATGTAAAATAAAGTTTTTAAAAAATTTTAATCTAGAAAAAACTAAAAATGTTTTCAATAAAAGACCCTTAATATTTTTGGTCTTAATAAAAGACCCTTACCAGAATTCCATTTTCCAGACTCCAGAAGTATTATATATAACTTCATTAAAAAATAATTGTGTATTTAAATTATCAGTTATTTTGAGACAAATCGAATAATCTATTCATATAATTGTTTTATTGAAAAAATATGTTGGTATTATGGTAATTAAATTTCTTTATATTATTTTATTTAATAAAAAAGAAAATGTTGTATGTGGTAAGAAATATGTGTTTCAGTTGGCTTACTCTTGATCTAACTTGGCACCATGTAGTGAGTTCAAATCCCGTCAACTCTAATAAAATGAATAAAGTTGAAAAAAAAATATTGTATGTTAATATGAAATTTGTTTAAATTTGATGGATAAATTAAAATTTATCAAATGATCTTGCTTTAAAATTCAGTTTGAGATAACTAGAAATTTTGTTAGTTAATTGTAAGTGGTTTTTAACCTAGTGGCAGACGATAAATTCACTAAAAGTAGATGCATTTGTACATCCAAAAATCGAGTCTTGCTACCATGAATTTGGTTAATGGATCCCAATGTTGATTAAAAAAAAAAAAAACTTTTGATAATTACTTAAAATTTTTGTTAATATCTTGACCAAAAAAAAAAAATTTAAAGCCTCTGATTGAAACAGTAGGAACCTCTTTAGAACTTAAAACCCTTATCTTCTTCCTTCACTCTAAAACCCAAACACAACAAAGCTCTCTTCTAAAACCAAAAATGGTGCTACTACTTCGATATCGATCTTTAACAATAAATTTCACTCCTTTCTTACCAAAATCTCACAAATTCCACACAAAACAATCATTCTATAACCCCAATTTCAACCCTCTTCCAAAAATCTCAGCTTCTTCACTTCCCACAAACAATACAACAACAACAACAAAACGTTCAATCTCCGATACAGCTAAATTCGCAAAGTCAGTATTGTTCATACCTCCTGGTGTTGAAATCGAAGAGTTAACAGATGATATGGTACTTCCAGGATCCAATATTGTAATCGGACCATTTGCGGGTCATTCACAAATCAAAGATGTTGAATTTGTTAAAAGTAGTGCTCGAGCTAGAGATTGTCCTAAAGATGATCGTCCGGAGATTGCAATTTTAGGTCGTTCTAATGTTGGAAAATCTTCACTTATTAATTGTTTGGTTCGTAAGAAAGAAGTTGCTCTAACTTCTAAGAAACCTGGTTTGTGTTTTGTCTCTTCTTCTTCAGTTAAAGATTCTTAATTATGGTTTCAAAGTTTGAAACTTATGAATTTGTTTTGAATCAGGGAAGACTCAGCTTATAAATCATTTCTTGGTGAATAAGAGTTGGTACATTGTGGATTTGCCTGGTTATGGGTATGTGTTCAATCATCTTTCTTTCTTAGACAATAGATAATTGGAACAAGTGGTAGTACTGGAATTTAGGAAATGTAGTAATGTGTTATCTCGGCTTTGAGTGTCCCTATAAACAACATTGCATGCGGCATCAGGGGTATTTACATAAGACCTGTTGATTTGTGGACCAGTTGAACCAGCTTGGTTTGGTTTGAAGCTCCTAGTATTCATGGTGCTCATGGTGTTTTTGTTGAACGAGATTAGTTCGAAGTTTTAACTTAATTTATGAAGATTGGCAAAGTTAATGTCTGTTAACTTAAGGATAAGGTGTATTTAGCTCATTTGACTACAAATTTAGGATTAAAACTAAGAAACAATAGAAGTTAGTTGGTGAAATGTATTTGGTTAAGCGATTAAATATCCAATCTGCTGCATTCTCTATCGGAGTTCGACTTTAGAGAATGGTGTTGCCCCTCATGATTATTGTTAGATGTTTAATGCGTTTGAAACAAAAGTAGTAGGGTCTTTTTAGTTTTGTCTACATTTTCCCAAAGCAAATTGTCATTGATTGATATTGGGATCTTGTTTTTACAGATTTGCTAAAGTTTCAGATGCTGCAAAAACAGATTGGTCTGCATTTACAAAAGGTTACTTTTTGAATAGAGACACTCTTGTTTGTGTTCTTCTTCTGATCGATGCAAGTGTTCCTCCTCAAAAGATTGATCTCGATTGCGCTAATTGGCTTGGTCGCAACAATGTATGTATCAAATTCATCTTAATATGTTTCAGATTTCACAATAAAGTAATGCTTTGATAGATTTGTTGTTTTTGTTGATTGGTTTTTCAGGTACCAATGACATTTGTGTTTACAAAATGTGACAAAATGAAAGCAGCAAAAGGGAAAAGACCTGATGAGAACATTAAAGCATTTCAACAAATCATAAGAGAGAATTTTAAAGTACATCCTCCATGGATTTTGACAAGTAGTGTATCAGGTTTGGGCAGAGATGAGCTTCTTCTTCACATGTCACAGTTGAGAAATTACTGGGATCAATAGGAAGCAAAGCTAGTAACTTTATACCATAAACAGATAGATGTTATTATTACAAAGTCCATTCTGAAACAGTTGGTTCTGTAATCTTTTATATTCAATCATCTTTGATGCAAAATCAAAGGGATAAAACAGTGTAAAAAGTGTCACTACAGGCCTAATTCTGAGGAAAACAGTTTCACAAATTGTCAAAATAACTCACTTCTCTCTGGAAAAAAAGTCAGCCAACTTTGGTTCAAATGTTATTTTGTCAACTCTCAAGATATATTGTAAATTTGGCGGCTCGGTGTTTACAAATGAGAAGTCGCGACTTATCCCTAACATTGCGTGCTAGCATATCAGCTCTAAAACTAAGAGTCCTAGAAATTAAAAAGAGAGAACATATTGAAAAGACTCTTAAATCTCGCAAAATCTTCTAGATAAGAAAAAAAAGTTAGCCAATTATCGGGTTGTTCATTACTTCCAGAACTTTCTATGCTATCCGTCGCAAACATTACTTCCGTGTTATTTTATACTTTTATTTTTTGTTAATATTGGACCATAATTAGCCGACACAGTTTATTTTTAATAAACTTACCACCTGCCACTAGACATAAGTCCACCTATATTTTTTTTGTACTTTTGTTAAATAAACAAATTTACTTTGAATAATTTAACTCACTAAATTGACCATGGTAATCAATATATTATATTGATTTCTACTTTAGAATAGAAAAATAGCAAAAATTAACGAGTTAATATGTCTATGCAGTTTTTCGGTTGATAAAGATCAATCTGGGTCAGTTTTTGACTTTTGCTCTTCTGTTATGTATTATGGGACTTTTCTACCGGTGCATAAACTTTGTTCACTGGTTGTGAGGTACACTTTACTCGCTATAGGAGGATTCGTCGTCCACGTTGGATTGTTGCTTATTGTGAAGGCTTCGATTTCGAGTTTAGCTTGCTTCTTTGACGAGTTTTTTCTTATGTCTCATTTTTGAGCTTTTTCATATGTTTAAATCTCTTTGTTTTTCTCGTTAGGAATCTGTTTTTGAGGATTTAATCGTTGTCTTTCGGCTTATATATTTGAATTTTGTACTTTTTTTTATTAATTAAAATCCAGATGACAAAGAAACATCAAAACCAAACAAAATTGGTGAACTTTTTTGTAGATAAAGGTCTTTTTTGACATTTTTCTTGATTAACAAAGATAAAAAAGAGCATAAAAGTGTCAATACATGCCTAATTCTGTGATAAACAATCTCAAGAACAACCAAAATATACTCAAAAATTACAACTTCAACTACCATCTTGAAACATTTGCAGGAGTAGGAAGAGAGAAAGCTTCCCAAAACCTCGACGACGACGAAGGAGAAATATCAAACGCAAATGGAGTGTCTTTAGCCATTGTTATTGTCTGATCATCACAAATCTTATATGTCTCAACAAAAACTTGATGACTCATCTCTGATTCGTCATGATCTTGTGCACCTGTTAGCTTCTGAACCAATTCCTTGAAATTAACAGGCTCAACTGTATAAACTCGAGGATGTCTTCGTTGAAGTGAAGCTGTTACAGGTTTCTTCCATGGTTTGACAGGTTGTTTTCGAGTCGAATGAAGTGAAGTGTTGTAATTCTGAGAAAAAGATTGTGAAGAAGCTTCCATGGTTGGTGATTCTGTACTTAGAGTTTAAAACTTTGAAGCAAAGTTGTCTTGTCTTAATGGTTTGTATGTGGACATATGTGTATATATATATATGATACTGTGTGTGGGGAATGGTATTTTATGTCAACGTTTTAAAAGCGTGGTCAAAGCGTTTTGGGTTTTGTTATCTTATATTGCGGCTTGTTTGGCTGACTTTAAATGAAATAAATGTGTGTGTTTTGGGACTGAGATAGGTTCTTACATGGAATTGAATTTTCAACGTGTGTGTGCTAATATTTATTCTTAAAAATATTAAATGTTAGGTGGAAAGCAATGGGAACGTTTTTCTATTTATCATTTTGTAATCTAAGTATCTTCTATATCTACATGAGTTTTTTAGTTGGTTAATTATCCGTCTCGGCCAAATTAAAGTGAAACTTTGATACCATTGTTAGTCAAACATAAGTTAGTGCTAATAAACGATCATTAGAGTGGGTTAGAAAAAGGATTGAAACTCAACATTTTGGCAGATGAAATTGAAAGCCCTAAAAGCTCAGACCCAATTTCTTTATCTATCTTTCCATTGTACATTCTAGATGAATCAAATCCTTATTTCTTTCAGTTCTGATTAATCCCTTCATTTTTGTTATTCATTTCGACTTAAATTTCGAAGTTAATCTCTTATTCTTTTTATTTCTTTCATTCATGTCAACATTTTAGAATTTAGGATATGATGTCAAATGTGAAGCGTAGATTGTCACTCAAATATGGGTGTGGATGTGATGTCAAGAAGTACACATCATAGATTCACGAGAACTTAGGACATCTGTTTCATAGATATGAAATTATGAAGAAGGTAAACACACAATACTCTCTTTTGATTTACGAGTGTTTGTTGAGTATGATATTTGTTGTTGTCTGGAAAATGAGGATCATCTCATTAAATTGGTATGAAGAATCTGTATAGGAGAAAATGGAGGATTTGTTACCAAAAGTTTACTAAAAGTTGGGGACACTGAACATTAACTCGAGAAGCTCAAAGTGAGTTCAAATTTGTGAGAGATGAGATCTACGTATTGCACTGACATGTTCTGGATATTCTGGTGATGAAACTTTTGGATTGGTAATTGGTCCAAGTGTATTGTCTGCCTTGGTTGCATATGTTGTGTTTTGATCGGTTGTGTAAGGTATTAAGACTTCCGTTTGTAGTTTGTAATCGGTTAAGATGAGATTGTAAGACTCTATGGTTTGTAGTTTGTAACTGTTGGAGATGAGATTGTAAGACTCTATGGATTATAATAGATGGAATTTGTTGGCTAAAGAAGTAGCAAAAATCAAACTATTCTCATATGTGAAAGAAGAAAATCTTAAAGCCATAGAAGTCTTAAACATAACACAACAAAAATTAAAAGCTTTTAATTGTTCGTCAAAAGAACAATGAGTGAGAAAATCCTCTCGCCTCTCTTTAGAATCTGTTCGAATCTTTGACCCTTGATTCTTTCTTATCACTCTGTAACCGTCGATGTTAACTTCCAGCGGTTACAAGTCTCTTTTTCTGGTGGTGTGGATAGGAAATTTAGATATCCTTATCGCCAATATAAAGCCAGAGTTAGTCTCCATTAATGATTACAAGTTTGGAGTTTTATCGTTGGTGCTTCACGATGTCGAATCGTATTAAACGTCAATTGCAAGCAATTTCACTAAACACCGTTGATGATCCCATTCCATTACCTTTCGAACTGTGTGATGAATCTATCTCTGCAAATGGTTTCACACTACTTGTAAAACCAAAAAATCCCAGAAAACAAAACCTGCGTGCTATGATGACGGCTCTTCCATGGTTTTGGGGAGTTGTTGATGAAGCCACCATAAGACTATTGAAGACAAAGACACTTCAATTCGTGTTTTGATCTGATGAACCCATTAACCAAATTCTCCATCATGGCCCCTGGACTTTTAATGACTGGATGCTAGCCACTAATCGATTGATGCCACACACACCACCAGAGGGTCCCACTGTGAACCCTTTCTAGATTCAAATTTCTGGTATTCCTCTACAATTTCTCACTGTTCGGATGGTTCGCTACATTGGACAAAGCCTTGGAGAATTTGTAGAGACTGATTTCACAGACGTAGGTTCTATTCTTGTTGATTTTGTACGGGTTTGACTAATGTGGGATATGCACACGCTTCTTCGATTCAAGCGTACCTTTATTTTTGGTGATGTTTCTCACGAACACTCATTTCGATTTGAAATGATGAGAAATTTCTGTGGCCAATGTGGATCCCTTCTCCATGACGAAAATAGTTGTGAAATGATGTCACCCCGCTGTTCTTCTTCATCGGCAAATGAGGATGATGATGAACCAGAAGATGATGATAAGAATGATTCCCTGAACATGGATCCTGCACAGCAACTCATTAATGATGAAGGAGGACAAAGATCACAACTTGCATCTGCAAACCTTGGTGCCATAACACCGACTTCTTCTGAATAAAAAAAACGCAAGGCTTCTTCACCAATTAACTGTGTAAGTGCTATGCTTCCGCCATTGAATCTTTTGCGATATAATTTTACACAGATACGTGCATTGGATGAATCTGCGATTTAATTCTCCAAACGCCCCCATTATCGTCAATCCAATTCTACCATTGTCCGCAACTGGTTCCAACCGCCAACGGTGATTGGTGCTCATATAAATGAGATGGTAAACAAAGCAACATCCACCAACATCAACAGTGACGGTACGGTAGGCCATAAGCCACCGGATTCAGAATGAATACAGCCTTTTGGAATTGTCAGGGTTTGAAAAGATTCATGACAATTCGATGCCTAAAAGGTTTGAAGTATGAGTATAGCCCGGATGTACTCTTTCTCATCGAAACGAAGAACCGTGATGATGTAGTTCATGATGTTGTTGCGCAGTTAGGATATGTTGATGTAAAATATGTTTCACTAGTTGGTCTTAGTGGTGATCTAGCACTAATGTGGAAGGATTCTGTTTATGTATCTTTTAATTATGTAGACAATCGTGTCCTGGATTGTGAAATTAATAAAGTTGTATTTTCCTTTTATTTATCTTGTATTTATGGTGATCCTATAAGACAAACATGACATATTTTATGGGAAAGGTTACAAGCATTTCTACTACACGATCAGGACCGTGACTATTATGTGGAGACTTTAACGACATACTTTCAAACTCGGAAACTAAAGGTGGCGTACATAGAGTTGATTGGACATTCTGGTCTCTTTGTGATATGGTTCCAAAATGCCAGTTACAAGACTTACCGTATATTGGAGATCATGTGACATGGGCTGGTCGTCGTCACAATTATCATGTGAGAAGTTGGTTAGATAGAGGAATGGGTAACGCTGAGTGGTTAGCCATGTATCCAGCGACTACAATTTGATACTTACCCTTTGCAGGATCTGATCATAGACCAGTAGTGCTAATGATATGAAAAACAACGAAACACAAAAAAGATGTTTTGTTTTGATTCAAGATAATGTGAATTGCCGGATATACATGACATTGTTACTGGTAGTTGGCTAACTACTCCAATCTCCACAACAGGGAAGGTTACAGATAAAATCCGTGATTGTCGTCATGCTCTATCATCATGGAAACAAATGAATCAAAGCAACTCATCTAAAAGGATCCGTGAAGTAACAATAGCTATTGATCAAGTTTGGACTGTTACAACATTTGACACATCACGATTATACTCACTACACAGCGATCTAAAGAAAGCCTACTAGTTGGAGGAAAAATATTGGCATGATAAGAGCCGGATGCAATGGCTCTCGGAAGGTGACAGACACAAAGTATTTTCATGCTTTTGTTAAGAACAGACAAGCTCGCAACAAATTAACACATATTACAACATCATATGGCCGAAAAACTATATGGTAACCAAGCGATAAGTTCTGAGGCAATTGACTACTACCGCACCTTATTTACTAGCACACCAAGAATGGACATGACATCAGTTATGAGTAGCGTTAAAACAGTTGTTACGCTAAAGATGAACCATAACTTGGATAAACCGATAGCACCAGAGGAGGTCTATCTTGCTCTCAAAGATATTGGATCTTCACGGGCTCCTGGTCTAGATGGGTTCACTGGTGCTTTCTTTAAACACTACTGGGATATTGTGGGTGATTCCATTATGCAAGAAATTCACGACTTTTTTGAAAGTGGGAGGATGCCGACACAACTGAATCACACAAGTTTATGTTTGATTCCTAAGATTGATAATCCTCTAACTATGAAAGATTCCAGACCTATAGCATTGTGCAATGTACTCTATAAACTGATATCAAAGATTTTAGTTGCACGACTTTACAGCATTCTACCTCAGGTCGGAAGCGCAAATGACCTTCATACCTAGTCATCAAATCACTAGATAATGTTATGCTGGCTCACAAAGTCTTCATGCTTTGAAATCAAATCAACGTTGCTCGAAAACATACATGGCGGTCAAGATCGATATCAGTAAAGCTTACTACAGTATTGATTAGAGTTTTCTAGAAGGTGTTATGTTAAAGAAAGGGTTCTCACAGGCATGGGTTACTAAGATCATGAGTTGTGTGCAGTCCGTATCTTTCTCGATATTGTTTAATGGAAGTCCTTATGGAAATTTTAGGCCTACTAGAGGTATAAGATAGAGAGACCTGTTATTGCCATATCTTTTCATTCTTTGTGCTGATGTTTTAAGTGCGCTAATATCTCACGCGGTTAGGGAGAAGAGTCTAGAAAGAGTCAAATTGTGCCGCTAAAGTCCAGTACTCACACATTTGTTCTTTGTGGATTATTTACTCTTCTTTACAAAGGCGGATGCGATAAACAATGTCGCGTTAACAGGAATTTTTGATGCCTATGCGGCTGCCTCAGGACAACAAATTTAGTATGAAAAATCCAAAATTACTTTTGGCTCTCGTATCCATCAACAAAACTGTGACCGAGTATGTACACATTTACAAATTACTAAGATTGGTGGTGTGGTAAGTACCTGGGATTACCTAAACAGTTTGGTCGTAACCGAAGAGCTCAATTTCACTATATAAAGGAATGTGTCTCTCAGCGGTTATCTAGTTGGCAAAACCGATTTCTATCATCTGTCGGGAAAGAAATGCTGATCAAGTATGTTGCTTATGAAATGGATATTTATAGTATTAATTTTTTTGAACTACCCATGCCATTGTGTCGCGATATTAATCGGATAATACAATCCTTTTGGTGGAACCCTGGGGAACTTCGAAGCCTTTACCATGGGTGGCTTGGCATAAGATAACAACATCAAAAGCGAAAGGAGGTTTAGGGTTCCGAGATTTCAAATGTTTCAATAAAGCTTTGCTTGCAAATCATGTCTAGAAATTATTGAAGCGCCAAACAATCTCATCTTCAAAGTTCTCAAAGCACGATATTTTCCAAATGAATCAATATTTGATTCTAAACGACGACCCAGTAATTCATTTGGATAGTGATCACTACAAACATGTTGTGACCTATTAAGAAAAGGACTAACTTAATATATTGGAGATGGTGCAAATACCTGCATAGGTATTGACTCATGGCTTCCAAAACATCCGCCAAGAGCACCGTTTTTGTTACCACCAATGAACTCCTTGATGCTGGTCAGTACGCTAATAAATCCAACATCTAGACAATGGGACTTATATGTTATTCACCGCATGACCCATATTTCAAACCACGTACACATACAGAAATTGATCCTTACGCCTGCTACAACACAAGACTCGAGTTTTTAGAATTATAATGCGGATGGGGTGTATACTGTCAAATCATGATATCATCTAACATATGATATTGCAAACCAAGAGATGAATAAACTTGTCTTGGCTGACCATCCGTACATAGCTAAGACAATTTGGACTGCTCAAATAACTCTTAAACTACAACATTTTACATGGTGCCTTAGTTCTAATGCTTTACCAATAGCAGACAATCTCCGACGAAGAAATATTAGACCACCACAAGTGTGCCTACGTTGCTGTATGGAAACAGAAACTACTAACCATATTTTCTCCAAATGTTCATATGCAGTTGCTATTTGGAGATGTACATGACTCCCTCATTCACTTCTATGTGACCCAAATCAAACAATATACGATAAACTACGCTATCTCTTGGAGATATATCAGGATTCGAATGTCTCATTATTTCTAAGGATAGTAGGATTTTGGGTACTATGGCGATTATGGAAAAGTAGGAATGCTCTGGTCTATAATCGGTTGAGCTATACAGTCCTGACACAAATGAATGGTTAATACATTAACTTGCTACTCAACATCCGCAAAGGAATCCGCAAAACCAACATATCAAATCATGGAAACGACCAGAACAAGGTTGGGTTAAATGTAACTTTGACGCCTCTCACCATGAAGGTTTACATTCATCTAATCTATGGTGGATTATAAGAGATTTGGCCGGTACAGTCCTACATTGTGGAATGGGAAAGTTTGAGGGACGTGCTACAGCAGAAGAGTCAGAATGTACTGCATTAATTTGGACTATGTAAACAGTGTGGGGTTTGGGGTATCATGTTTGTGTTTTTTAGGAGGACAACAGAGTTCTATTTTCAGCTTTAATGCCCACAACTATGAACCTATGATTGGGAAAATACATCCACACCATTCGAAAATGGCAGCAACAGTTTACAAGTCATAAGTTAAATTGGGTACCTAGAGAAGCAAATACATGTGCAGATATACTTAGTAAACATATTCTATCTAATACATTAGATACATGGAAAATATTTCATTCCTGTCCAGTCTTTCTAAACTCTATTGTAATGACAGATAGTTCATAACCAATAAAATTATCTTTACCGACCAAAAAAAAACACAACAAAAGTTTTATAATATAGCTCAACACACAATCGCTTTTTATATAGCTTTGCAATTGTCGAACTCTTTAACAACTTCGAATACCCAGAATATGTACAAACTTACTTCTCCTCATACACCTTAATTTGAAGCTTTTGTTTATTCCTTTCATAGGAGCAATATATTCTCCATGGGCAAGCTTTTTATCCTCAACAGAGGAAATAACACCTAGCTCATTTTTGGTTAACATTTACGGCTTCTTATCGTAACGTGTTTTCAGATAATACCTTAAGATAGCATTTTTGAACTCGGATGCAAAGCTAAACGTTTTACAAGCCTAACAATTTCGCATTCCTCCTCGCCCGAATTGTCACCACTTTGATGTTTTGTTGGCTCTTCCTTACTATCAAATGAAGTATTATCGGGAATGATCTCATCTCTTCACACCTTGTATTCCCTATCACTATCATCGCTAGCATCCTTTGTATACTCCTTATATGCCATATTCTCAAAGTGAGAAGACATTACCTAAGCTTCATTTTCTTCCACGGGTGCAACTTCTTCTTCATCATTTGCTTACTCTTCTCCTCCTTCTACCTCATCTTCTCCTTCATCATCCTCATCGACTTCATATTCTCTTTCTATCTCACCATATTCAGTTGGATTATATGGTTTAATCTGGTTTTTAGTCCCATTTTCACTTCTGCTTGGAGATGAGAATTTCCTTATTTAGCTTAAAGGACTTCACATCACATCTTTTTTCGTTTGCTTCCTTGATTTGAGCCTTGATACTGCATAATACAAAGAGAATTTGAGTGAATTTCGAAGATTTTGGTCTACAATTTCATAAACAGAGGAGAGATGTAAAAATAAGGTTGTCGCCAGCAGCAAATTTTAGGGTTCTCATTTATCAGAACGCTACACTTTGATAATTTTAGGGATGAAAACTAAAAACCATTTATTAGCACCAACGACACTTTACATAAGGTAAATTTGACTAACAGTGATATCAAATTGGCGTAGTCAACAAAAGATTTGAATTTTTTTTGGAGAGTGTAGAAGTTGCTATTTAATTTGGCGAATGCAGATAAGTTTAGTATTAAATTAACTGTTTTCTCATTTTTTCTTCTATCTTTTTGAATAAACAAAATTAGGTCGGACAACTGACACTCCAACCAATTGAGCCGAAACCGATCTGAAATATATTAATCAGATCATAATTAGTATACAATAAAACTTGTTTGAATTAATATTTGATTCATTAATATTTACAATAAATTAATACAATTTTCCAATCTCAAATTAAGTTTCAAATTCAATTAGTATATCCATAAAAGTAATAATTCTTATCAATTAACATGAGTGTTAGTTTCTGTTTGGTAGGTTTTATTTTTGGCTGCTTCTCAATTTTTGGGATCATTTGCTTTGAGTAAGTTGCACTTTGAGAGAGGTGAAATAATATAGTTAGAAAAGTAAAACAAAGTACAACAAATTATAGTTTTCTTGACCTGATATGCCCTACACCATAATAAAAATATTTCTATCAAATCTCTTTTGTTTTCGCCAGTTACTTGTTACTTTTAATTGTATCTCCCAGAAAATACTTGTATTTTCGAGGTCTAATAACTTTGTATCTTCGTGTTAGTTTAATCTTAATAAATGAGACAAAAAAAAAGATTCAGCATTATAAATTCAGAGAATCATTGATTATATAATAAACTCAGAAAAATATAAAATCTCACATCTAAAGAGTTTAACAACAGGAAAAAAAAACCCACATAATAATAAGTATAGTAATATTAATACAAAATCAGGAAATCACCAAGGCTCATCATGATAATCGAACGGTAGAGGTTGAAGAGGGGAAGTTTTCCCTAGATCCGAGTGCACGAAACCATAATTACGCATCACTTGATTATCAGCAAAATTAATGGCTTTGATCATCCAATTCCAACACGTGTCACCATCGTACATCTTATTGTGGTCCCCACTACAAGGTTGACATCCCGTAAAATGCGTCACAAACGGTCTCCGTTTACTTCCTTTCCCGCCAAATTCTCCGTGTAAAAACCGTTCTTCTCTAAACGCAGCGTATCGTTCACTCACTTTCTCTGCATGTCTTCTACGACACGTGGCGTCTTCTCGTTCCATCTCGAGATACCGTTCCGTTACGTTAGCTAAAAGAGTAACAACTTCTAACCAGTAAGCTTGGAAATAATACTCTCCTTCGAGGTATATTTTTGGATAATACACCTCTTTGTGTTTGTATAGTAGATAAATTAGAGCCGTTTGATCATCTGATTCTGGAAATAACTTGTCTTTAAATATTGATCGTTGGATTTGTCCCCACTTATGGAACTCTGGACTCACTGGCCCCATACCTGCACAACCACCACATTTGTTATGCTGCCAAAATTAATCAAACCGAACCAAAATTTGGCTAATTTGATGATTTAAACCAACCGACAAGAGCAACACATGAAATTTTCGATAACCGATTTGGTTAAAAAATCACTAAAACGAAATTACATATAACCGCATTTACCAAATTTTGTAATAAATTTAATCAAAACCATTAGAATAAACAAAAATGTCTGAGATAGACCGGAATTTCACTATAGTTAAATCATAATTACCAAACATGTCAGAATTCTTTTATATATAGCACATTTAACTGAAATTTTTACCTTGAACCGAACCAAAAGATATCTTTGCAAAAGTAAACCGAACCGAATTTCAATGTCAATGTAATTAATTGAAGTATTTCCACACCAAAAACCGGAATTTCAGAAATTCTGCGCCAAACCAAACCGGAGTTTGTCTTAAATAAATGAAAATGTCTGAAATAAACCACAGTTTAACTGGTTATCAAACAAAAAAAAAACAGATTTTAACTATAATTAAATCAAAAGTATCAAAATTTAACTGAATTTTTTCACTCTGAACCAAACCATAAAATATCTTTTGCAACAATAAACCGATCAAAATTTCAATGTCAATCTAATTTTTACCAGACAAAAAACCGGAATTTCAAAAACAATGAACCAAACCGAATGATTTCTTCCGATAATCTATGCCTAAATTAAGGTAGGCACAATTATTTGAGTTAAAAATAAATTTCAAAAAAATATTCAAAATTCAGTGGGACCCATACCTGTCCACGTGTCAATCAGTTCCATAGACCACTGACAGTTTCTTATAAGGAAAACGCCGGCGTTTAACGCCGTCCAACTCCGATCATTGTAAATCACACGAGGCCAACCATGAACAACGACGTTATGGTCACGGTAACGATGCCACGGCGGAGTAAAATCCATATCAGTAAAAAGAGCATCAGAATCAACCCACCAGATCCATTCAGCTTCAGGATGAGCAATCATCGCCGCTTTAACCACCGGAAGTTTCGCCCAAAACGATTTCATCTTCGGATGAAGTAAAGCATTACTGTAAAAGATATCATGACCATGGATTCGACAATAATCAACTTTATTTTTGAAAAATCGAAGCAATAAATGATCTCCGATTGGGTTTTTACATGGACCGGGTTGTGATCCGGTTATCATAACCGTCCGGTTTTCAGCTCCGGGTTTAAATGACGGATGTAACTCTAACCACCGTCTTCGCTTCTCGTCCCAACCTTTAACCGGTTTATCAATTGTATAACTTAAATCCGGTTCATCGTAATAAACCGGGTCGGTTGGATCGAATTGCAGATCGATTCCTGTATAACATTTGCTAGATTCTTCAGATTTGACACTGAGATTTGGAGAATCTGAAGAGAAGGAGAAGAAACACCAAATGAGGATTAGTGACGTTAAAGCTCCGCCGAGGAATAAAACGGAGTCGGAGAAACATATGATTGGTCTGGTTTTTCCGCCGGCGGCGAATTTAGCCATTGGAGATATAGGAAATGTGATGATGTCTCAGACGAGACCATCAATGACTGATAATTTGATATTATCGGCAAAATTAAGAGCTTCAATTTCAAAATTGGGGATTTTTCATATAAAGGCAAAACTTTTCTTTTTCCTTTTTTTTGTCATAATGTGTCATTTACTACTATAGATTATATTTTCTTTAATTTTTTAATAAAAATTTTAATTCAAATTAGAGTGGATTTTTTTTCTCAACTATTTTTTTTTTCAACAAGTAACCATTGGATCCACAACAAGACCCGATCCATAGCCTAAGAGAACCAAATGGAGCATGATGAGATTTGAACCCACCACCTCATGCCTAGCTAAATCAGGGACAAGTCAATTGAACCACTTTTTTTTCTCAACTACTCTCTCCGTTTCATAATAAGTGTCATTTTAGGATTGTTTTTTCGTTTCAAAATAAGTGTCGTTTTAAATTTACGAGGTAACTTTTAGCATAAATGGTCTATTTTAACCTCATTACTAACCAATAAAAAAAAAGAAAATGTCAAAAGTCAATTAAATGTTAATGGTATAATAGAGTTTTAATATGTTTCCTTAATTTGTGTGAAAAAATGCTAAAATGACACTTATTATGAAACGGAGGGAGTATTAGAATTTGTTTTTTAAAGGTTAATGTTTTCATTTCTCAATATATATTTCACTCAACATTTCCTATTTTATTCTTATTTATTTCTATAGTTTCAATTTTAATTAATATTTTTTTTGTATTTTCCAACAATATATAAAACTAAATAAAACATTCCAAAAAATTTCTTAATATATGTGAAATCTCTAAAACATTAAGTATTAAAAAACAGAGAAACTATACGATAGTTCAAAAGAAATTGATTGTCAACCCTATATTTTTCCACCAAAACTTTATTGGAATATGGGCTTCCAACTCAAAATCAATTGGCAATGAGTGGAGAGGTTCATATCTTATATATACTAGAGAGGATCATTTCCAACTTCCGATGTAGGATGTTATTCCCTAATACGCCCCTTCGAGATGATGGCTCTTTGGCCATTAATCTCGTATGTTCGGGGATAGATCGACGACACCAATATTGGGCCGAGCTTGTCGATAATTAGACCAACTTTGGGTCGGATCGGGTTGGACAGCGTGGATCGTGGACTCTGATACCATATTAGAATATGAGCTTCTAACTCAAAACTAATTAACAATGAGTGATATATATACCAGAGAGAATGGAATGTTATTCCTTAATAGAATTCATCTACATCTCAAACTCATATTTTTTAACTTATACAAATGAAGTCAAAATTTAAAAGCATTAACCTAAATTTTTTTAATTTTTTTTTAACTTAAATTTTTTTTATTTAATCTACTAACTATAAAAGAAAAGAATTGAATTCTAGATACGAGTCAATAGTTGAATCTATCTAAGAAAAACTCTGCAAGAATGGGTTATGAATCAAAATTTTGTTAAATTCATTTTTGAAAAGAAAAAATGCATTAAAAAATTTAATATTAAATGTACTCACACTATATGTATCGTTACTTGATTAGTAGATTTAAGACATCAAAAAATAAAACAAAAATAATTTGGTAGGTTCTATGACAATGAAAGATAAGGTTTTAGTCAGAATCTCATTTGATAGTGCTTTTTGAGTGTTGCTAAACCGTACCGGTTCGGTTCACCGACAGTTCTGCTAAAATGCGATTTGAGGATTATGTTTACGTGTCCGCTTCCGGTTTAGCATGGGCACGTGAGTGTCCTGCGATAATTTAGGTGCCGAAGATATTTTTATTATTTCACCCGCAATTTCGGCTTAATGTGTTCAAATATTTACACTGCTTTTATTTTATTTCATTTAAATTTGTGTTGAAGCTTCAATAAATAATAAACATAAATAATATTGGGTGAATTGAATTAATAACCATAAAATATTAAAAAATTAAAAATATAACAATGATAGATTTTAATTAAAAAAGTATTAACATATATTACAAAAAAAATCTTAACCGTTTTAACACGAAAATGGTATATTTAACATAATACTGCTATAGTTAACATGATATTAATGTAGTTAACACGATAATAAAGTTAACAGTATAATGTTAATTGTACACGATAACAAGTTGAACAAATTGATAATATTTTGTTAAAACACATGACAAATTGGATATATAAAAGTCACAAGGAGAATTAAGATGAAAACCAGGTGATTCAGATATAATTATAAAGATAGATATAAATATATATGTAAAACACAAATAAAAACGTGATAAACATTTTTTAGCAATATTTCTAAATACAAAAATAAAATATACGTGTTATATCTAGAGGCAAAATTATCGAAATTTACTACAATAATCTATACAGTAATCAACTTGTCATATACTTAATTTTAAAATGATTGATTGTCATATGATGAAATTTCTGGATAACATTCCTACCATAAAAATAAATAAATATACACAAATAATATAGGTACTTTATAATATATTGGATCTAAATACTTAAAAACTGTAGAAATAAAACATTAGTTTTTGACTAACTACTTGAAGACAGTCACGAAGAGCGCATCTCTTTGCCCATCACAGTTAATGTGGAGCACAGTATTCGAAGCGAATATAATTCAGTTAATTTAACATAAAGAAAATTTTATGTAATACAATTTCTTTATACTGGTGTGAGTTGTGACACATTACTTTATTTATCTTTGTACTTTGACAAAAAGAAAATAGTTTTTCTTTCAATATTAGAGTATAATTGGTCAGTTTATTAGTCAAATTTTGTATAATATAAGTAATAAGATTCAATTCCAAAAAGATTTTTATGTAAAAATGGCATTTCAATAGTTATTCGGATTAATTTGCGAAATGATGACAAATAATTATGAGATTAGAAAAGTGATAATAATAATTGGTTAATTTACAATCTAAGAATGGTTTCCCTATGTCTCTCTAATTCAATTAAATATAATCAAAATAAATAAAAAATGTTAGATAAATGAAATATGGTGTCAAAAGAAAGAGAGAAATAAACGTGAAATGATTAAGGATGTTTGTATATAAGTGATGATTCCATATTGATATTTAACAAGATAATAATATAATTACCAATATAATGGAAATCATATATGATAACAAATTAGATATACGGAAGTATAACATAAATAAAAGAAAGTATTACTCAAATAACACAATTTATATGTAATGATAAAAATAGTTTTTTTTAAAAAAAAATTTGAAATAGAGGGTGTAATTATTATTGCACCCTCGAATAAAAAAAAAAAAAGAAACCAAAGAAGACGTTTCTTCTTCTTCTTCGGTTTCTTTTTCTTTCTTATTCTTCA